>MU898193.1:0-11961 GCA_036418205.1 Ostertagia ostertagi | reverse complement strand
AGACGTTGTCCTGAATGAGGTCCACGAAGCGCTTGCAATGGGGATGGCCTCTAGTACCGGTTGAGCTCATAGTATTAGGTTGTCTCATAAATAGTGTCGCTTTTTTTCAACCAAAAAATTTTCATCTAAATCCCCATGCTTTTACATCGAGTCATATACCATTCGAAAGAGAATTGTCTGCTCTACAAGATGCTATGTTCTCTTCCACCTATGTTCATGGTTTTCAAATTTTAGGCCTGCGAAATGGGAGGTCCAGCCGACAAAAATTGACCAAACCGACAACTATCTCTAACTTTATCTTCCCTTGGGAGAAATCAATCAATGATGTACCCTCTACTTATGCATGACCTCTTCTAAACATTACACTATTAGGTTTCCCAACAAGTCGCGTCGTTCCATTTCCAGACCTGGTTTTTCAACCAGAACTCGACGGTCGAGCACCATTACCTGAGATCTAGGTCGAAATTTTTTTATAGCCGAGACATTGAAAAACTAGTAGAATTTAAAGAACAAGTCATGACTAAGTTAGGAATGTACGCCTGGTTGATTTTCTCATCTTCTCAGGGATAATTTTTTTCAAAGAAATGCGGTCACTTTCGTGGATAAAGCACCTTATTCCTAAACACCTAAAATTCGAAGCTAATTCCAACAAACATAAAAACAAAACAAATGAGCGAATAGAGCAGAAGAAGTGCTCACAAAAGATACACCAGTTGATATAAAACAATAGCGTTTCAGAGGAAGAATTTCAATTTGAAAATTGCCATGGCTTATCGGTCGGCCAATTCGAAAAGAAACAGGGCAAACCTTTTTCGGCAACCTAAGGGTGGAATGTTCAGAAGAGGTCATGAGTAAGTAGAGGGTACATCATTGATTGATTTCTCCCAAGGGAAATAAAGTTAGAGCTAGTTGTCGGTTTGGTCAATTTTTGTCGGCTGGACCTCCCATTTCGCAGGCCTAAAATTTGAAAACCTGGAACATAGTGGAAGAAGAACACAGCATCTTGTAGAGCAGACAATTCTCTTTCGAATGGTATATGACTCGATGTAAAAGCATGGGGATTTAGATGAAAATTTTTTGGTTGAAAAAGCGACACTATTCTTATACAACCTAATACAACATTATCTTCGAATTTATACGATACTTCTCCCAACGCCATGAAAGCATTTACCATATACTTATCAGGAAACGATGTCTCGGAGGAACTCCGAGTCCTTGCAAAATAAAGATATGGACTTATTTTGGAAAAAATAGTAGAAGGAAGAAACTACAAATCCTTGAAGGCAAACCCAGGGCTTAGCCCCATATGTGGGAAAGGTAATACTGGAAAATTGTAAGATCCGTACCTACCTTGATCACTCCAGCTTCGTCGTAAAAATTGCGTGGTTAGAGCGCTAAATCCTCATGGACCTGCAACCATCGCTTCCGTTGCAACGCTTTCCACCCACCTCGATTGATTGATAGATCAGCGTGTCTCTTCGAAACGGCATGTTCTGTCTCTTGATCTCCTTGTGTCACCATCTTACGCACATTCCTAACCTTACTTGAAGTTAAGACCTTACAATTTCAGCCGTTATAATTTCTTTCTAACCGCTTCCTCCGCACTTTTCATTTTCGGTTCCGCCAGCTTATTCAATCACCAAACAAAAGCGTAGCATCTTGTCACCATTTTGTCGCCCCGGTTGCCTTAGGCGATGGTACCTCTGAACATATTCCCCTTTAGCGGCAGCTGCGTTTGCTTCGTAAGTAACTTGCCTACATTTATTGAAACCAAGATAGCCTTCACAGGCAAGTTTTTTAAGACATCTGGCTCTAGGAAGAGATTGTTTTATTTTCGCTCCTTCAGTAGTGGACGGGAAGGGCGAAAAAAAAAACATATGTATCAAATCGCCAACTTCCCCGTGTTGATTTTAAATGCTGTCTGAAGGTCGACTTTCTTCCTTTAAATAGAGGTACCGCCCCAGCCTGCGCGCGGCAAGAAGGCAGAGTCGGCGGACGAGTTGCAGCGCGTGGTGTGCGATGTAGGACGTGCAGTGGGACACTCTATTTAACTTGACGCGAAATCCCTATAGTACGCGCGCGACTCGTCCGCTGACTTTGCCTTCTTGCCGCGCGACGGGCCTCCTGGGGGGGGGGGGGGGACCATGAATACAAGAACTCGAGTCAAGTATTTTGTTTCTCGAACGAACGCTCTGATGCTGAGTATAGACGTTTAGAAATAGAACCTCAGGGCCCGTATCTACAATGCCGATTCCTAGTAACTTTTCGAATTTGCATCCATCTTCATTTTTATTATCTAATCCGCACAGGCTTGTTTAGTGTTTCTCGAGCCGATGACCTTCATGGCAAAGATCTCGTGCAAAGTGATCCGTTGCGTGTTCTTCTAGAGCCTGGTGAACACACACACGAGGGGGGAAGAGAGTGTCGTACAAGCTGAGAGAGAGGTACAAGCGGCGGTTAAGAGTGGTACGAATACCTCAACGCATACAGAATACAAGACGCTTGAACCAAGTGGAACAAATTGTTCACGTGTGATAGAAGTTCAGTAAAGTTACTAATGAAACCGACCTTCTTGCTTATTGCTATGGGATTTTTCAGTTTGTGTAAAAAGCATTCCATGACATGTTTGGAGGTGAACTGTCTACGATGAGGACCCCAACAATAAATTTGAATTCCTCGGAAAAGTCTCCATCCCACTGCTGTCTGTGAGTTTTCTCTGAAATTCTCAAATTGTTCTCTCTAAAATGGGCGATATCCAATTATGACATTCTCAAAAGGAAAAAAGCCCGTGAAACTCTTGTTAGGGGGAGGGCACTCCATTTGTTTCTCCGAACAAACTCAAGATAACCGGATGACAGCGCTCATGACACCTAGTAGATTCATTTGAAGATACCTTTCTGATAAAGTAGCTAACTAGATTAAGTTATACGAGTGTAATGTGAAAGAAACCCTGGAATGATTTCATATTTACGCCTGTCATAGTCCAAGGAAACGGTCCTGAACTAGGAAAATGGATACCTCTGTCTAGGCCTAGGGGTGGATGAGCTCCAGGGTAGATGGCCTGTGCGAAAAGTGTATAGCGGAGCAGCAGGACGGCAGACATACCGTCAGTCCCTTATCTATCCAATCATGAAGTACGCTTGTGAAATGATTTGGTTTACTTGCTATCTTCGTAGCTTGGATAGCCCAAAGGAGTGTTCTCTAGTACTATGGATAAGATAGCAGTGGAGTGCCCCCCGACTGGAGTTTCACCAAAAACCTCGACTTCCAGTTGTAAGAGCGAAGCCATATTGTCATTTAGCGCCTATGCCAGAAATGAATACCGTATTACGGTGGATAATAGAGCGGGATAGACAAGAATGAAGAAAGACAAGAGACGAGAAATGGGCCTGCGCTAATAGTTGCTGGCTAACTCTACGCCCGCGAAGAAGATAGACTACTGACAAGATAACGTAGCAAGAAAGAGTATTTCTAAAAAAAAGTGGAATTGGAAAAAAAAAATATCTCGAAACCGAAAATACGTGTTTCCCTCGAATTTTGAAATGGATAAGGCGTTCAGAAACGATGCCGAAAAGGGGGGGGGGTGCGGGGGGGGGGGGGGGGGGGGTGGGGGGGGGCGGGGGGGCCGGTGTTTTACGGTATCGTTACTAGTGGAAATAAATGAGGGAGGATGGAAAGGGTGATATTAAGTGAGAAAAACTAAGGGTAACCCAAAAGAGATCGAAAATTGTTGAGCTCGTGTTTCCTCAGTGACATTCCGCTTTACTGGACATCCCGCTTAGCCAGACCAAATTAGTGCTGACACCATCAACGTGAATTCCCTCTGTCTCTATACAAGAACCCTACGTTGAAAGGCAACCGTCTGGAATGAGTGGGTGTAGGGAAAAAGATATTTAGAGGGATGGGTGAAACTGCTAAACTCTTTGTGGGTATCTCCAGCTCTGCGAATGTGCCACGTACTGCTCCCTTAGAGGAGGAATTCACGATAGGACGAAGGTCAGGGGGCTAAGGGAGAACTTCCTTGTGTAAAGTCCCAGCCGTGACTCTCCTTATCTGTTAGAGTTGCGGAACGAACATGACGCAGTCGCGGTATCGAAGATATGCGCCCAGGGCGATCCAACGATGCTTCCTTCCGCCGCCATTGGCCCGGTACCACCTCCGACCACCGTCCCTCCCCTTATCGTGTCGTCGTAGTCGCTAGCCTGAGTACCCGGTCAGCGCTGCGAAGAGGGCAGCCCGATGAGCAGTCACATCAAATGCGGCAAATCAACCAGGCAAGAACTGGAAACCGCTTTCCGCCCGATCATGGAAAATTGCCTTTGTAGAGCCCAGACCTCCATTCTTGTAAAGCGCACATTTCTTCTTTTTTAAGCATTCGAAATATCATGAAAACTGCTCACCAGCGCAATGGGGACGAAACAGCCGATTGTAGATTTCGATTGAAACTGCGAATCTACGCTCAAATTCTGTGACATTCTGAAAAAATTCTATAAATTGCCTTTATGGGATAACTACTGTTTTGCGCCGCAGTTCGCGTTGCGAAAGTTATCACAAGAATGCTGAGTTGTGGGCAAAACTTTCGCCCCAGCCGGGATTCGTACCCGGATCTCTTGCTTTCCGGGCAATTGTGCTACCAGTTACACCACCGGGGCACCATTTCACCCCAACTCAGCTTCGAATGGTGAAGTTACCATAGCTTATCAGCATTTGAACAACACTAATAACGTGTACCGGTAGCCGATTGGCAGCCCAACCGCAAGACTAAAGCCTCAATAACATTACCTTCGAAAATTTGAAAGGAAAATTGGCATTGGCGGAGTGGGAAACCATGAACTTGTACACGGAATAATATGTGAAAAAATCGTATTTTGATAGGGTCGAAAAAAACGTGAAATATGCATGATTTGTGATTCAAACATAAGATCAACCGTTGAAAGCGTACTAGAAAGTCTAGAGATTTTTTCAAATCAAATCTTGAATTTCAATGGCCTCATGCAAAGTGAGTTGATAAGTTGAATATTGTCAGAAATCGAACTGTGAAAGGCGATGGTAGCTTGAAGAATACAAAAGCTCACAGCACGTGTTAAAAGGTCAATTCTACTTGAATGGATTGCTGAATATGAAATCCGGTAAGGTTCGAAAAGTGTGTTCTTTCAATATGTGCCTGAAATAAAACAATTATTCTCAAGGTTCGAGCAGCTATTCGAACATTCAATCCACGGGAGAGAAAATTCGTTGAAATAGACAAAAAATTTAAAGTGAGTTTTTCATTGGAGGCTGGAAAAAAACACGATTTTATGGTTGTGCTTCAGGCCAGCTTATTTCGCAACACTGTTGTTGAACTGAAGGAATTCGGTTTGACGCTGGTCGACTACAAGAACTATATTCAAAGCTGTTTCAATTGGGATTCAACGACCAGATCGGTGACGGCGCTTTCGGTATTTCCGATGCTACTCCTTCTTTGTGTTGTTTTTTTTTCTTGTTGATTATTGGAAGACGGGAAAATGGCAATTAGCGCCACAGCACACTATCTATTAATCCATGGATCAAATTCGGCTCTTTCTTCGGGCTAAGCCAATATTTGACAGCGTACCTTCAAGACTCGGATTTGACGTGTATCAGATTCTGACTTATCGTCAGGGTTTATTAGAACTAACTCAGTTTACTCAAAACCCCTCTAGATCGGCTGGCTGATTTGGCAATGGTAAAGAGAAGAGCAAAGGCTTTTCCTGATTTCCATGAGAAAAAGTAATGTTATGTAGTACGAAGACCTTAAGACTAATCGCGCAAGCGCAAGAAAAAGGGATGACTTGGGTGGGACGCGTTACCCGCGTCACAATGTCCCACGAGGTGCGCAAAGTGGGACCGCGTTGCCGCGTCAACGTTGTCGTCAACGTGCTTGAAATTTTACTATTAGGTTGGAAAGAAAGTTCTGCGACACCCTTTCTAAACTTTTCTTTTTTTCTGAAAAATACATGGGTAACATTTAAATGACTAAACAAAGCGGTAAGAGCATTCTCTTCCGATCTTCCACACGGTGGATATAAGTGCTGCAGTCCAGTACTTATCCAAGAAAATTCAAAAAACCTCGACCACTAGCAAATCCGTACTCCGAGTCACTGTCTAGTACAAATGTCTCCATAACTATGGATTCGTGTCAACGACCGACACTATCTGCAATAGCTTCAATAGGCATGCCGTTCACCGCTACAGCGTGTTTCACCTTTACCAGCGCTTTCGATCTTTTGATATTTTTATAAGAGCCAGCAGCGTCCCGCACACTCCATTACAGATAGGGCTCTTACGGAAGCTCCACTACAAATTCTTCGTTATGGGCACCATTGTGTAGGTGGAGGTGTAGGCTGCGAAACTCCAGAAGCTGGCCGAGGCAGCTCTTCAGGAGCCCTCGTACCGCGACAATATTTATTTCTTTCATGACATTGCAAATCGCCATAATCCGGAATTAGCCCGGTAAGAAATTCTGGAGCTGCGGCAAGATTTCTTACCTCTCTTAGCGTATTCTCCTGCTCGAGCTGCAAATGACTGCCACCTATCCTAAACCTTGAATCATCACCTTGATGACGAAATAATTAGACGATCAACTCCAACTCGAAAGTGAGGTCGCCTCCTTTCTCGACCCGCACTCCGCTGGGTTTTGGCAAAGGAGCATCAAGAAATTTTCTGAGCGTTGAAGACAAGTGGTGGACACTCATGGTAGATATAAGCAAAAAGAAGTTGTAATCTAAAAAGATAAAATTAAAATGTTGCAGACTTGCCTTTCAAACTCTAAATAATTTGGGAACTATTTTTTAAATATTGCCGGTTTGGAACTATTTTTAAATATCTTCGGTTTTCGATAAATATGCAACCGTGGCATATAAGAACCAACTTTTATGTTTTTAAGATTTTCGTCATCAGTGTCTATTTCTTTCGAACTCTACCATGCTCCACTGTTGTTGCTGGTACTGTTCGCAAAATGTCTGGTCTACAAGACAGTTGCTGAAGATCTCAACCCACGCGTCAACGAGATGTCATCAAAAGATGAGGATGACGCCGACGAGGAGAAGGTGAACTCCTTGTTACGACTATTTTCATCTATCAACGTGATAAATGTGCATGTGCTTTTCTAATACTTCCTTTCATACCTGTGGAGATGCGATATCCATGCGATTCTAAATATACTCCAGAGCTGTTTCTATAGCGCCTATCTATTCGCCGAGCCCCAAAAAATGCGCGCTGCAACGACCGCAATATCGCCTCTTTGCCATAACTCTGCCTCCCAACGAAACTTAGCTGCAGGTAGCGGCGTGCTATTTCCCATACAAAGTGGGTCTCAGGACATCTGTCAACCGTGAGGCTTGGCGGTTCAGCGTTTTGTAGTGATGTCTGGGAGCTCTCACAAGTGCACACTATCACAGCATCTCCTCTTTCTTTATCTTCTTCAAAAGGCTTAGTCCCAATAAGACACAAAGTGTGTGCTTTTCCAGCTACGCTCTCACCCTTTGGTTGACAGAAGCCTTGTAACCACCAAGGCGCTAGGGGACTGATTTATTTTAATAACCTCCTGTCCGCTCCTTCGGTGCTATTGAGGCCACTTTCGCATGAGAGAGTACACGGAAAAAATGGAGTGGAATCCAAATTAATCCTCGAACTGTCTCACAAGAAGGGCCTTGGAAGCATTGATCTAGAAGATCCTTCTCAGATTACTAGTCTTTATACGCAAACTGCTGCATGTTGCCGCATAATCGTGGTACTCAAGATTGACGGTAAAGGAAAACTGGGCTATCCGTGACGCGCGTAGGCTTCAAGGAGGATTCTACGATAAGGATGAAAGTCGAAGAAGGGGAAACCTACCTAGTGGAGACAGGCGGACCTCCTAAGGGTGCGGACCAACACGCAATTCGCATCGAAGGATATGCCCCGGCGATCTAGCATGGCCTTCCCTTTGGCGCGTTGGCCGGAACGCCCACCGACTATCTATCACTCGCCACAGGTCATACGCGGCAACTATTTGGATCTGTTTGGTTACCTTTTCATCGTAAAATCCGCCTTCAAATGTGCCTGGCACGGTCTACAGGCTTCTTCACTCAGTGCTACGAAGGCACTTGATGCTCGCCAGCGCTCTCTTTTCTAGATAGCGGTCGTGACCGCAAACTGCCTTCATGTCATCGGCTCAAGTATCTGTTTTGCGCCTTTGATGCTGCGGTAGGTACTCTTCTAATCGACTGCAGACTAGCCCTCCCGATAGAGAATTTGGAGGAAATTTTAGAGAAAAGAGTTAATGTTTGTCGAAGTGGAATGTTGTGTCTAGTTACGTCCGCATGTTGCTGTGATCCATTAACCCAATGCAAATCAGTCTACTTGCTAGGTCCAGCTCCTTTCAGCGCTACTTGTAAAATTGCAAGTCGCTCATTCCCTTCTAGCAGCCATACCACCGTAGTCCTTGTACACAGTTGTAGTGTGCCTGTATGGTGTCTGTGTGTCTCTTTCAGGTACAGTGGACAGTAGGGGAAAACCCCAAAGCGAAATAGGTCCGTGCTCACAACGTCCACGTCCAAGTCGAAGGATAAGGAAGTGTGTCAAACGTCTCATAGATAACTAACATTGCATGTGAAACCAACACCTTTTTATCGCTCTCTGATGACTCCCGCAACGATTATGCTTGCAGTGTTACGGGAGTCTACGTGATGTAGTTAACCTAGGGTAATAGAAGCCTCACTTTGTTTTTCTTCAGTCTTCGTCAACAACCATAAGGGACACGTTGTCGTCGGTACAGGAAACATTCGGCCATCTGTGGCAATAATCCACTTCGTTTCATCTATGTGCTTATTCTTCAGGCGGTACGTAAAGTGAGTTCAATAGTTATTACCACGTTACTAGATATTATATTCATATAGTAAATCATGGGGCGGAACGTGTGTAGTGGCCAGTGACCCTGGTGCGCTTACGGCGACCGCCGCGGTCCGTCGATCAACTCGGCTGGATGGTGAGTTCGCCCGGATAAAAGAAGCTCCTTCGCCTCCCGGGGTCTTTTAATGATAGCGCAGGCTTGTTCTGGTGAAGATAAAGCATTGTCTTAGACATTCGGGCGGCTGCCGCAAGCATTGCATTAGCTCCATCCGCATTTCAAAGCACCACTAGCAGACATTGTAAAATGGAAGTAGTAGCGTGGGCTCGCAGCCCCAATACAGGGATTGATCCAAAATGGGCTTTATATGGCTTTTATATCTTTTGTAGTAACTATTGGGCACTGATTAAGATATTTGTAAGGCGGCGAGCTAAGGGGCAATTTCAATAGCCGGGCTGGGCGTACGCGCGGGTGCTAACCTTCTAATCGAGCCTTAGCTTGGTCAACTGGGCTTGGCAAATAATTCCGAGGCGTTAACCCAGTTGCGTACAACTACGTTTGGTGTCTATGAGCATGGAAAACCCTCTTTTATCCTCTGGTCATTGTATAGGCTTAGTCGTCATCAAGCACGACTTCAATTTGGAAAGAAAAGCAGAGCGCGTGGCGCATCCTGAAAAAGATTGATCTAAACCGATTGCTTTGGTTTTTATCACTTCTTCCTTTGTCTGTTTTATTGCAGATACAAACATCGTCACAGCAGAAGGGGCGCAAAGACTGCTTTTCGAAACTAAGACGAAACAGAAAAAAAGCGAAGCAACCAGTGGTGGAGAGCTGAAAAGTCACTCTGCCCATGACGTAAATAAACAAAGTCAACGACGCGCAGGGAAGAACAGAAGAAGAGAGGTCTCCTGAAAAAAAAAAACTCCTAAAACGCATCTCCAGAACCCGAAATTAAAGCCCAGGCCCATTATCCCAACCATTCCCTTCAACATGAACAAAAAACACATCCCCACTCCCTGCGCCCAGTGAGGTCTACGGTAATTGTCTCGAAGCAGCTAGGTAGATCGAGGCACTGGTTGGATGGACATTTGATGGTCCATGATCACAGCGCCATACTCTCGGAGGTCAATTCATTCGTCGTTAGCTGTTGGGTAACCGGAGCTTCTTGAAACAGGAGTATTGACCTTCTTATGATGCTTAGGCAAAAGAAATCCAGCGCACGCGGGGCCGTACGCTATCCTTCCTTCACAGTCCCGCTCCCTGAATGATATCCTTTCTAGGTTTAGGATAGGTTGGGACGAGGCTCCGCTATGGGACCCACGATAGAGGCTTCGATGGCGTATCGACCGTCTTCCGCTGGAGCACTACATCATTTGAGGGACGAGTTGCTTTCACTTCTCTCTAAGGTAGCTACGCAGAGGTATGGTGGATCCTGCGACGCAACTTCATCTCCCTCAACCTTGGGAGCGTTAGAATCGAGGGAGGGGATGCGTCTCACGGGAAAGACAGCCTGAGGCTCACATATTGTTTTCTTTTTTACGTTAGCACCATAATCAGACTTCAAGACCGTTGAAACTTTTTGCGAGTCACACTCATAAAGGGCGGAAGTGGTGTAGTGGCAAGTGGCACGCTTACCACGCGAGCGGTCCAGGGATCAAATCCTGGGTCGTGAGTCGCCCGGGCCAACCAAGCCTTATGCTTTGCACTCATACAGGCGTAACTCTTGGCCTTGACCTATTCAAGTGGTGATTGTAAGCAGAGCTCATAGCGACTATACGAGCTTGAAAAAGCCGAGCACATTGTTGAACTTATGAGCTTATGTTCGGGACAAAATTTTCTGCGATCGTTCGCTCATAAAGCCACTATGGAAGCTATCAACGCATTACTCCCCTTCTATTTCCCGATGGGAGCATCCAGCTTGAGCTAACAAGTGTGATGCTTTCCTTGGGTGGGCGAACACCCACTCCAAGTGAGCCAATGCTTCGCTTGACCGCTGCGACCGCTGCCATTCTTATTGATAGCACCAACGTGTCGTCTCCACCTTCTTGCTACGAGGTGCTCTCTCGCGTCCTTATTTCTCGCGACGGGGTGTCTCTCCGTCGTATCAGTTGACCAGAAATTTCAGTTTTTGATGGATTTCGTTTAATATTCTTTCAACGCCGCACTTCGCGATGCTAATGTTTTACACGAATGCTGAATTATGGGCAAAACTCTCGCCTTCGCAAACTTTTGTTGTTTGCTCATAATGTCAGCATTATTTTTGAAAATCTCAGTGTTTTCTATCGTGCTCTTTGCTTTTTTACTACCTAACTTTTCTCTCTGCATTTTTTTACTGTTTACTTTTCTCTTCATACTACTTGTCGAACAAAAAACAAAAATTTTTGAACAAACTGATACACCATTATGATCCTGACCCGTGCCTTTAAGTCTACTTCAGAAGAAGATGACAAATTCTCTTGCGTGCATGGTTGTTGAGGTGTAAACCAAGTAAGGATGACCACAGCGCTTCTAAGTGCTTTATGTTTTCAGCAGTTTCAACTTTACTCAACCGTGGCTATCATGGCTTGCAGTCGGTGTTCTCACTGTCGCCACCATACTGCTGTATTTCGTGCCTTTACGTTGGATCATCATGGTTTGGGGTAAGGTTTTGGTTTTTGAATTTTTTGTATCGTCCGACATAAATTCTGCTGATGACCAAACAATCTGTAAATCAATAGAGATTTCCAGGTATCAACAAATTCACCAAGAAGCTGCGCAATCCTAACTTTATCGACAACAACGAAGTGTTGGACTATCTGTCCAGGGTACCGTGTGATAAGGATCTGGTGAGTCAGTAATTGCAACACTTCCAAATGTGCCACGATGGGTCACACCACGCGACGCGCACGCTCGCCGCTGGTCGCGGGCGACAAAATTGCGCGTCTTTGTTGAGGCAGCAACCAGGGTGAGACCAAGTGCCAAGAAAATTTTGGTCGGTGCGACTTTTTTCTTCGCTCTCCGATGATTGGTGATCGCAGCAATGAAGTCAGATCTAGTGCTACGTGACCCTTGTCAAACTCCTGCACCCCGAAACTTCATAGTGCATGAGGCAGCAGGGGAGGGCCGAGGAGGGG
>MU898190.1:0-14747 GCA_036418205.1 Ostertagia ostertagi | reverse complement strand
AGGCAAGCTCCATGATTTCCTCGGTGCGAAACCTGAACAAAGCAAAGCATGTGGGTCAGCCATCAATGAGAAAAGTAAACGAAACTAGCAAGAAAGAAGCCTATTTCACAAAAAAACATATGGGAAGCCATTAGAGCCATTCTCGTGCGACGGCGCCTCTCTCATCGATTTAGTTCCTGTTTTCCTAACGTTTGCTCTTACTTTCGGGAGCAATAGCTCAAACCGAGGGAATCGTGAAGATTGACCGACGAATAAGGCTCCAAGTCAATCATTGGGAAATCCTAACCGGTTATAGCTCTTTTTTTCGCATACGTCAAAAGGTTGGTTATTCTCTCGTAGTTCTCGAATGTTACAGCACCGGAAAAGCAGATTTCTCCAACCTGGAAAAAACAGCAAGTTTCCAATGATGATCAGGTAAAATCGGAAGCCATGTCACAGTCAACGGACCGACCACATGGAAATTCATTTGAGGAACTCACCAAGTTATGATCCTTCACATTCTCAAAAGATTTCATCAATCTCAAAAACTCGTCATCAGAGCCCGTCATTGTGGCTTGCGAGAAAAGATAGTTCATTCTCGCAACATGGACCCTCTGAAAATGGACACTTGAGCAGTGAAAGAAAACTAGAAACATAAAACTTGAAACATAGAACATATTACTAAGAAGCCCCACTTGAATGTCCAGATGAAATTGTGTAGCAAATTGTTCAGCTTGATCGAGCTGATTTCTGCTAATAAGTCTCTGGAGCTTCATGTCTGGTTGAGCTTCCACTATTTCCCTCACTTTCACCGTGTCACTGTCTTTTCTGAAAAAAAGAACGAACATGTACTCCACCACTGGAAAACAGAAAAAAGAAACTTTGTCGTTTACGGGAAATCGTGAAAGAGACGAAATTAGCATCAAGAACAGAAGAAACTAACACAACACTGTTTGAGAACGACTCCACAAGCAGAATCACCCGATCTGCTGTTTCCGACACCGGTAGCAATGTGGTTTTCTCATTCACAGCAACGCAATACGCAATTTCCAAGGATGACATCGAACGCACTGCATCACAGAATATGACGCCGTTTGCCTTTGAAGATAAATTATACGCGAATGAAGTTCAACTAACCTCCATGCGGTTCTCCGTTTTCACAATAAGAGCAATAGTTCCCACATTGGGACCGATTTTTGGTCTGGTGACGAACATGAAATCGGCGAAAACTTCTCCCTGATAAACGAATGAAATTCACTACTGCTTGTACGCTTAAAAAATATGGAATGGTTGAAGATCTGCGTAACTACTTAAAGCAACAGTCCCAGCTGGGTGGGCGTGGTCGGAAAAGGCTACTGCAATCCTCTCGGCCGATTCCCACTTCGAAGCTGTTCAGTCCCTAGTCAAGAACGTAAGAAGTGTGACTGAACAAAAACTCACCTTTGGAAAGCTGCTAGGGGGGTATTGAACTGGCGCTAGTCGCGAATACGGCTGAGATTCAGCCGTTTGGTGGGCGCCCACCCTGCTGGGGACTGTTGCTTTAACTTGGAAATTCCATTCAGGGACATATAGACAGCCTTTCACAGCGCTTCAAATAACTTGGTGGCCATTACATTTACACTTCGCACTCACACATTTAAAAGATTAGAAGGCTTCATTGATTGTCACTCATTAGAAGGTTTCATTGATTGTCACTCATTACACTTTTCATTAACCACACGCAAGATGATGAACAGTTCGCTCTCTTCCATGTAAAAAATTTTCGTCAGTCTTGCAGCTTACCAATTAGAAAAATGTCTTGCCCTATACATGAGTACCTTCATTCTAGAAAAGGTTCTTCTCCAGAATAGTGGAAAAAGTCCAAAGGTCTGTCACCACGAAAATACCGTCAAGGGTTAAGCCCATAAGAAAGCGGTTATTGCAGCAAGGACGAACCCGAACAAACGAGAAAGCTAGAATTGATTACCTTGTATTTCGTGAAGCTTATTTTCGAAAATAATCCAGTAACTGTACAGAGTACCTGCAAAAGTATCACCGAGAGTCTCAGAGGTGCCATTGCCCAGCTGACAAATTTGCAAAGGCAGCTGCTGTACAGGAACCTGGAAAATCGGGAAAAGAGATTCTATAATGGCTCATTAGCACGGCATCCAAGCAATATTTTCACTACTAACATGTAGCTCAAATCGTGATTCATTGCTTACCTGGACCAACAAGTTGCCAGTGCAGACGATAGCATTTAGAGGGCACTTGCTCACCGATTGTGTAATTTGAACATTTTGTAGCGACTGGAACAGTGTTCTCATTCAATATCTTCTACAACACAGTGCAATAAACTTCTTGGAGAGCAATTTTTGCTAAAACTAGGAAATTATCGGAAACGTTACAAAGGTACTGAAGGTCTTGCGAGCATCTGGCCAAGAAAGGGTTCAGTCAGGCACTCCACAACGAAGAAAATAAAGAAAATGTTCAAGTTCCATATTGCAATGATAGGGGAAAAAGTGTCAATTCGTAGCTATCGCAAACCGAGTAAATGTTTCACCCAAGAAATCAATGGAATATTTAGAAAGTTGCTGCTTTATTTCCAAAAATTGTCGGCTCTGAACAATGGAATCGATCGAAGTGAGTGCTGGACTGAATGGAACAACAAACCTATGGTTCTTCCTTACCTTAGCCAATCCACCTTTTTTGCTCTGTTCAAGCACTCAAAATAAGACACTCATTCTCCCATAAGAAAACATCTGCTGGACGAGAGGTGAAAAAACCTACTTCTTTACAGTAGGCCTGTAGATTATCCTTCGATGTTCCTGTTAAAGTGGACCAATTAGGAATTCGAAATGTTAATACTTGTCCATCTTCACGAGCAATAGCAAGACAGCACACGTCATCGACAACATCCGATGACAGGAAAGCTCGTTTACACGATGCCGTAAAAGGCAAACTCTAAAAATATGTATCTCTGAATAGTAAAGAATAGATTATGGAGCAGAGCTGGAGAACTCACCAAAGTCGTAAGCACTGCTTGCAGTTCGACTGACAAAAACACGACATCCATGGAAGAACAAACAACTGCCAAGATGTGGCTATCTCCCAGCCATCCAATCCCGCAAATATTGGAGCCAGCTAAATTATCTCAAGTGATTTACAGCTAAACGATCACCAACAGGAATGGTGGCCAGTTTTTTGAGCAGTAGAATTTGCACACTGACAAAAAATTATGTCTCAAGGGAATAAAATAAGGTTTCTCTTCTATCTTCGAGAGTTGTATGCACTATTCAGAATCTCTGACATACTGAAACACGAACTTTGTTATTGACAATGATTTCGGGAGCCACTTTTCTGCTTGAATACAATTGCAATCCCTTCCCACACCCTAACCATAAGTGTTGCCACATTATTAGGACTATAGAAATCCATGCTGAGGAGGAGGAAAAACCACGGAAACCTCGTCCTTTATTTTTTATTATAGAGATGCTGTGAGTTAAAACGCTTATCAGTAGATCAATCAATCTGGTACACTTGAAAAATGCGGCGCTTTTTTTCAGAATGGCTTTTAGCGTTTTTTAAGAAACGACCATGGGACATGGGAATGACGTTCGTTTTGCTAAACGGCCTTGAGACTGCCAAAACGGAAGTTCAGTAAGTACAAAATCTGCAGCTTTCTTGTAATTATACTGACGTCTCCCGTGAGGATATTTTATTATAGCAAATACGGCACTCATTTCTCTTTTACTTAACGCGCGTTTTCACCAAACTTGCCGTCAACTCAAGTACGAGGATAACTCAGTAATCACAAAATGCAAGCGACGCTTGCCAACATTTTACATTTAAGAGTTGCAACGGTAGAGTAGCAAAAGAGTTACTAAGACAAAATACGAGGCTTAATAGGCTAATATTAGGCTGGTGTCAGAGTCCGCGCGATTTGCCCGCGAGCGATTTTCGCGATTTTCGCGAAACCTGCGATGGATCACAGGAGTTGGAAGTGCCCGATGAATACTGCGAGGTGTTGTTTAATCCTGCTGCGAATTCTGCTTGGCAGTAAAGATTGGAAGACGAATGTTTGTGGTTCTACTTGTTTCATGTTCAATGTCTATTAGTTCATTGAAATGCTCTTGAATCGTTCCTTTTTTCAGGAATCAAACCAAACAATCACAAAGCAAGTGCCCATTTGAATTTGTTGATTATTTTATTAACACTGGTTATGAAACAAGTGGAATCATGAGCAGTCTCCATTAAATCATAACCATCAAGCAGAAGTGACGGCGGGATTGGAGAACACCTTGCAGTATGGATGGGGCACTTGTGATTTCCGTGACCCGTCGCGCAAATCGCGAAAATCGCGCAAGTCGCGGACCTGAATCAGCCTATACGTGATGAGAACATCACCGGTGCAACGGTGAGGAATCACTTGTGTTCATGAAATAAAGGCAAGCCAAGCCATAACACATGGCTTTCAAGCAGCGAGCGGCTCCTTGTAGTGATCCTTAGAGAGGTTTTGCATTAAAGTGGATGACCACTTATCAGTTCACGAGGGCAATAGATGATAAATCCAAAGAACTAAAGAATTTTGATACTATTGGTACTATTTAACTATTACAACTTCAGAATCATAAAACTTGTTTTTTGTCGAAACTTTGCCTATAAGGGGAATTCGATGCCCTGATTACAAAAACGACATTCGTTTTCTTTAGGGTTGTATAGTTAAATAGTGCCCGAAATTCTACGATTCTAAGATTAAGGAAAAATGTATCTGGAATTTCTTGTGGCATCGTTCAAGCTCGTGCAGAAACGAACCTTTTTGTATATAGGAACTTGTCACATCACGTGGAACCGTTTAAATAAGCGGTGCAAACTTACCCTTGAAAGGCTGCGTGAAAAGGTGCTGCAGATCGAAACTTATCGCAAAAATGGAGACGTCATCTCCAACAGCGATTGCTAACCAATTTTCGTTGCTTTCTGAGAAAACAGACGGCGTGTCACATTCACAGGTTGGGTCTTCATTTTCAGTGTTATCGAAATCGCCTTAAATGATAAACAGCGTTGATGACCAATTCAGGGGATGAAATCAATAAGAAATAAGCTCTCACCGGAAATAGCAGCCAGAGTTTGATTTGCATCAGCGCTGTCAATCTGCGAACTCAGTTCCCGGTCGTTGACCGATAATCAAACCGAAAGGACGTTCGTTTTAGACTTCTCTTATCTCCAATAGTCCGTTTCTACACGAATACGGCATCATAAAGAAGCCTGCAAGGAGAGAATGATGTCATATTTCTGCAGTATTTGATAATCGTTAGAAAAGACTCCATGTATGACACGAAATTGACGGTGCTATACAAGTAGGGTGGGCACGCCGCATTTTTGAACAGAAATGTATGTCAGTGGGACTGCTGCTCGCTACTATACTGTCACGAGAATTGGGGAGTTCGTGAGCCAGGGGAGTGTGTAGCCAATCTAGGGGGTGGGGGGTGAGGGCAGTCACTTGACATGCGTGAAAAGCTGGGTGTGCCCACCCCACTTGTATAGCACTAATAATTGACCAAACGAGACGGAAACAGCCCTTTCGGTTTACGGTACTTGCTTTTGCTCATATGGTCTGCCGCGGATGGAACGGCATAAGACGACTTAGAGAATGCGGTTAAGGCCCTGGGACTAAGCTTGGAGAGAGAGAACTCGCCAGAAGCAGAGGTTTTGAGGGCTGAGTCAAAGTAGTCCTCGATCCAGTTAAGAGAAATTTTCAGAATCGATTTATTGCGCCGTAAATGCAGTTGTTGCGAATGTGGAGCTTCGTAAGGCGTAGACCGTTATGAATTCCGACCAGGTTTGAAGATTGGACGAGGAAATCCTCGACGGGGGGGGGAGTCGTACTTGTGAGGCTGGTGATGTGTGTATGTGTTGACAGTACCAACGCAATGCATTTGCGTGAGACAGGAGTAAAAAGAGGGTGTAGTACAAGCAAAACGAGATTGTGCTGGAAAACATATAAAATATTCTTGCAGGTCGCTCCATTCTCTAACTGTTTATATTGTTTTCGTATTTGAAGCAGTGAAAGAATGAAGATGCATTCCAAGAAGTACATGTGCCGCGCGCTTCAGAGGCACCTGTCTATTACGCCCTCCCTTAATACTCGTTTGAAGAATGTTGTAGGGAGGCTGTTTCGCAAAAAAAACGTGAAGAAGGTCGGTCGTAATTGTTCCTCAGCTTATAGCAAATACGAAGTTGGTTTCTACGATGCGAGTCCGTAAGTGGTCATGATCAGTATAACACTTTCAACGATTCTGCGATTCGGTGCACGCCCTGTACGCCAGACAGATTGTGACGATGCCCTTTCTTATGTATGTTGATAGAATTTCTAAAAACATCCTTTGTTTTTACATTGCATAGTTGAGGAAGGGAGCGGCTTTGTAGGTGGCCGAGAATCACACTCGATAGATCCTTGGCGCAAATATCTCCTCAACTAGAGAATGTAGAAGGAAGCTGAGCATACTGTCAGGAAGCGCAAACCTTCCGCTTCCCAAAACTTTCTTCGCTTTTTCAATGATCTTTTTCGGAAATTAGAGAGATAATTGCTTTCATGTGGCGGAAAATTCGCATGAATTTTCACATCCTTGGCCATGCGGGTTTGAAGAGACTATATCTCTTCGAATGGAAAGCTTTCATAGCAATTCCAATACTGCCTGATAGTAGCAAATCTAGCTCTATCTAACCCTACCGCGTGCTGTTCAAAGGTTGGGAAATGGAGGAATGGAACCTTTTCATCGAGGGTGTAGATTTCGACGGTTTTTTTTTCGGGATTTCAGCAAATCTGACCCAGGACAAATCGCGCCAGCTGCCGTTGAATCGGCCGTTGATCGATACACTCGGCTGTTGTGATTTCGCGTATGTCGGTTGATAGGGTCTTTAGCTAATGCTCGATTGTTAGGAGGTCGTTACTTCCCGACGTCACGGCCTCACCACCGCTAGATGAGTTATCGAATCAACGGTCGATTTTCGAGTTGTTGCTATTGAAACTTCCATCGAAGAGTGTAGTCGCTCTCAAAACCCTCGAAGGAGCGTCGAGGATGCTGAGATTTTCATGCGAGTTTCTGCACTTAAAAGGCAATATCTCTCCAATTTCGCAAGATCTTAAAAAAGCGAAGAAAGTTTTGGGAAGCGGAAGGCTTGCTTCCTGACAGTTGCTCCTTCCTTCTATTTCTCTAGGTGAGGGACTCTCTTCGGCCCCCCTTATATCGAGGATGATTTTGCACTTACAAAGCCGCTTCTTTCCTGCACCACTCATTGTTTTTCGTTGGAAGACTCGAAATGTGTCTGGATCATTCGTTCAAATAAGCAGTAAGAAAGGGGTAATCGTTTTGGCGGTACAGGCCGTGCCACGCGAGTTGCAGATCGATTGTAGATTGTTTATATTGATCGTACCAGTTGCTTAAGCGCATTGTAGTAAATACATTTCTACTCCTATAGATTGGACAATTATTTGCCAGCCTTTTCTCCGGTTGTCGTTGTTGCGACAAACGTCCCTAAACAACAAGTGTCAATTCTCCAACGATTGTGATTATAGATAGAGGCCGGGTAGATTAGGGGGTCTCTGCAGGACGTGTGCACATGTGAGCCCGTTCCTTTCGGAGATGCATTTTCGTTCTCTGCTTTGTTTTCAAATACGCCCCTCCCATAAAGTTAAAGGAATGGAGCGAGAGAATATTTTATACAATGTTTTTTCACACATTTTCGCTTTCTGATGCGCTACACCCTTCCACTCCCGTCTTCACTTACTACTCCACTTGCTGATACTGACGTTTACGAGTTATCGACCCCATGAACCGAGCAGCAAGTCGACACCATTGTCGAGGATTCCGCTCGACTGATATACCTGCCTCGGTGCTTAATTTGGTTACTGTTTAGGGGTTCACGATTGCGTACTGTTTTAGAGGGGTCGTGCCAAGTCCTTGATCTCAGGGGGATCGTACTTCTGCGATCACGTCTTCGACACGATTTTCACCCTGCTCGAGGCCATGAAGCACCGCATCTTACCGAGATCGACTGATCAGCGGCACTACTTTCGCTTCTGAATGACATCGCTATTCAGAAGTAAAACAAGTGTGTATGAGGCTTCTGACTTTTTTCACGTAATGAAATCGATTTGTAAATGCTTGTTACAACGTGTGAGTCAGCTTATTTATTCATAATAGTTAAGCAATGTTCAGCGAATTCAGCGATCCCTCAGTCGCTGTAAATGTGCTACGAATGTAACTAGTCAAGGTCAAATATCGGGAAATGGAACAACCACTGTAAAAGAGTGTTGCGTCGTTGGTGTCGCAGAGAAAAAACTTCATCATCAACTACCTATAAAAGGTATCTTGAAAGATGCTTCCGACAGTATCCACTTCCTGCCGATATGAACAAATTCATAGTGCTTCTGGTGAGTTGCTATACAATTTTGCAAACATTACTTTTTCTACGATTTTTATGATCTGCCCACTTGATTCGTTATTGAATTAATAGGGGTAGAGGGAGATGGGTGAAGGAAAGAGCCATTTTCCAGGAAGGGGGCAACAGCAGCTCACGGCGCCCAGGCTGAGCATTCCTTTGCTGACAAGGAATAGCAGTCTTGGCATACTGAGTCTCCCATCCTATAGTGTTTCGCACAAAACAAGATCTCCCTAAAATAAGGTCTCCGAAGCTGGTTACGCTTGATGAACTTGAGAAATCAAGCCGAAAATTTTCCAGGTTCTTTGCCTCGTCGCTCTTGTTTCCGTTCAAGCTCAACGCCGTGAGAAGGTCGAACGAGGTAAGCTAATAAGTCCAATTGTTACCGTAGTGGTGGAGCTTGAGCCCTTATGAATAAGACGATGTACATAGTCCGTGAAGAGGACCAGTGATTTGAAAACAGAATCTCAATACGTATGAAGAAAGGGTGTGGCACTCGAATGTTTGTTAAGCCACGCACTCCACTTTTGATTACGTAACGTTTTCGTGAGCTTGAATGGGTGAAACTTCTACATTGAACTGAAAGCGGGACTGTTCCAAACTAGAAAAAGTTAAACGAAACAGATTTGGTAGATTTATTTGTTTATTTTTTTGATGATGTACGAAACGCGCTTTTGAGAAGTTGCGCTTTTATAAGAATAATGGAAGATTATTCGAAACTATGACACGTATAGTCTTATAACTAAAGAGCGCTAAGAGCTCCAGTGGTCTATTGACCGCGTAAGCATCACAGTTTGATTTTATCTTCCTGACAGAGGGTAATAAACAAGGAGATGTAGTCATGAAGTGAGTGTACTTTCAGTTCCAATGTCCTTCCGTGGAGACGTGTGCGACAAGGTCTGCAGCAAACGTGATGGCTGGGAGCGATGCGAAAAGGAAAAGAAACGCGGTGACTGGGAGGTAAATTTTTATGATTGTAGTAGTAATATTGGCGGACGAACTTAGTAGATCATTGTGCTCATCTGAGTGCTTCTTTATCTGCTGCCTTTCATGAACTGTCATAAAGCTTGGCTTCACGATGTCATACTTAGAATCCGCTACTTCATGCGGTGAAGACTTTTTGAGTATGGCATCATGAGTCTTTTCAGGTAAACTGCAGGTCCAACTGTCAACAGAAAATATGAGCGCCGCTAGGGAATCGCTCTAGTAGGCTAGGCTTTGCCGCTTGTGGGTAGTTGGGGATTTTCCGCCGTGGATAGCGCTCAAGAGAAATCAAAAGAATCGCGGAAGCTAATAAAAGGTTTGAATATCCGCATCAATCAGAAAACTCGCGGTTTCGAGAATTCTGCGGATTCCGCCATTTCGGGACTATAAACTATGCCTAAATGAGTTTGAGAAAACGTCTTCCGGCTGTGGTATGTAGCAGCTGGCTGTGATACTGCACATTATGTACGTTACGAAAATCGTCTGCAATGAATTGTATACTTATCTAACTATCTTGATTTGTTCTTTGAACGTTGCCTATCATGTTTTTTTCAGGTGACATGCACTGATACCGGCTCAGGACGAGGAGGAAAAGGAGGAAAACGTGGCGGCCGTGATTGAAAACCTATGTAGAAGACAGTGAACCATGTAAAATACTAATAAACAATTTAATCTTATTCAACACTTGTTTGACGCATCCAGAAGGTAGTGTAAATAAAATAAGTAGTAGATGATAAGCATTGCTTGAATAGGTATATGATCACGTCATACCGTAATGCGAAGCCTTCAGCAGGGTGAAAATCGTGTCGAGACGTGGGTGTCACCCCCACCTCACACGAGTCTTGGATACGACCCCTCTAACTTTGATTTGATGTGAATAACGAGTTCCATCAATGCACAGGAAAGCATTCAGTTGCAGCGCGGTTTGTCCGTGGGATCAGATTTGCCGAAACCCCGCTCGAAACCACCGAAATCTACACTCTGATGAAAAGCTTCCGTTCCATTCTCCAATATAACCTTTGGAGTAGTATGTGGTAGGGTTAGATAGAACTGGATTTGCTGCTACCGGGCAAATAGATCTAAAAAAGGAGGAAATAGATCTAAAATCTTTACACTCGAGGAGATAGGGTCTCTCAAATTTTGTCGATGCAGCGTCGAGGATTCCGAATTTTTCATGCGCAAGTTTTTGCCAACTCAAAAGGACAATATCTCTCTGATTTGTAGGAATCTTAAAAAAATAAAAACTGTTTTGGAAACCGGAAGGTTTGTGGATTCTAACAGTATGTTTAGCTTCCTTCTACATTCCTCTAGTTGAGGAGATATTTGCGTCGAGGATCTATCGAGGATGATTCTCGGCCGCTCAAAAAGCCTCCCTTTCTTCACCATTGCAAGTGTAATTCGTTGGCAACGCTCGAAATGTGTCTAGAATACATTCTTCAACATAAGCAATAACAAAAGGGGCAATCGTCACCATCCGATTTTGTCTGGGTATAGGCCATGCACTCGAAGTTGCAGAATCGATTTGGAAGGTGTTATATGATCATGACCAGTTGACAAAGCTGCATTGTAGTAAACACATTTCGTAACTCCGGGGAGTATGGAGCGACTGAGCTTGCAAGAATATTTTTAAATCGGTTTTTTCTCAAATAGTCGTTGTCTGCTCCTCTTACTCCTGATTTGCACCACAACTGCACTGATGTTACCGGCACTTCCCCATGACCTCACCTGACACATGACGACCCCCCTCTGACGAGGATTCTCGGACGATATTTTCACCCTGGCCCTCATATTCTCCGCGAATTGAAATCATAAAAAAGTCTCGGAATGCACAAATATAGTGACTTCCCACAGTTTTTGAAGTTAACAGTTTTTTTCTTTTTTTTTCCTATATCTAGAGATCCCGACTGTCACGTGTGGCTCTTTTGGGTAGTCCCATAATTCCTGTCCGATTTTTGATCAAAATTCAAATTTCTTCAAGTCGAATTCAGTGTCATTGCGAAATATGTTGGTATGTCAAAGAGTGCATCTAGACCGTTAGCCAGGACGTTTTGGAAGGTCAAACCCGCATCGGGATAACTGAGTAGAAGTCGAAATAGATCAAGTGACAATAACGAACGATTATGCTTTATGATCCTCAAATAGACGCTGTTGCAAGAGGACACTAGAGAAGATCAGCGCTGTGTTTGGCTCAGTCTCTGCTACTGATCGGTCACTGAGCTAGAGGTTCGGTCGCAATGGCAAAGACAATACGAGCTGTGAAATCAGCCTCATCCTGGCCTCCACTCACTTCGATGAGGACCCTTGCGCCGTGCACATTGACGCTACTACCAGCGTATTAGAGCGACACTTGGCGCACCGCATGCACTTGCACGAGCACACGCCATGAAGAGAGTGGCAGCAGAATGAAGACTTGATAGAAGAACCATATGCACCGACCAGCCATGCCCGAGAAGCTGGTCCTGACCCTTTGGGGAATTTCATTCTGTGACCTCAATAGCAGAGCGTTCCCTAGTTGATCACTAGTGGGATGAGTCATGAGTTCACTACGACAACAACACGCAGCACGCCTGATGGCTACCTCGCAGCCAGGGCTCACCAGCTCAACAAAAGCCCAAACTCCGTGGTCAGAGAATATTGCTTTTGATTTGTTAGATTGAGTGGGCCTTCCGTTTTCACAGTCGTTTTGCTATATGCGGACAAGTATTGTGAATACCGTCGTGGAACAGCTCCCGGAGGTCGGTCACACCCTCCACCCCCCCCCTCCCCCCGCGCCCCCAGTAATGGCGAAAAAATCGTCTCAACGTCCTTAAGATCCCTCTCGAATAGACGCCGACCGTGCACATTGCAAAGGTGATTTGCTACGTTTGAATAAAGTGGCTAGACCATTGTACCATCGTTATAGCCCTGGCATCACTCCATCGGCTACCCCTTCACAGTGCCTTGAGCAGCAGCGGCGAGAGAGAAAAAAGTCACTAAATACAACCACTCCAAAAACGACCTTGCTGAATTCTTCAGCTCATAGCTTCACCCATTCTAGGAGGAAAGCATCCAAAGGTTCCCTGGCGAATGGATGCATATCGGTGATTATGATAATGGTTATATTTTTGATCAATTGGTTTTGAGAAGATAAAACTCGATGCGAAGAAAGTGTCGAAATTCAGACAGGAATTATGGGACAACTCCCATATTATTACATTTTTGCTCCAGTCACAAGTAAACCAGGATCTCCGGCACCAGAGTCGCAAGAAAACATCTTTTGATTTGGTTCAGACGTTACGTGGGCCTCCCAGAACGTAATTTCCTGCGTTCAGCTATCCGTGAAAACTGCCGACTGACTCAGCAATTGCTTTTGGAAGGAATTGCATTCCATCGCTAGACACAGGGCCGTACGCTATCCTTCCCGAAGGGATTGGGTCGAAATTTCTCTGTCTTCCCAATCTGGGATTGCCCTGATAAAGGACCTACATTTAATGTATGTATGTAGGTAAAAGTAAACATGCACTGAAAATGAAGAAACTATATCGTTCAAAACAAATAAATTTAAAGGAAACTTTGGATCACTTAGCTTCGGGGAAGCATAGCATACGGGCCAGGCAATGTACATTGACTTCGTGAATGAAAAGCTATTTGAATGAGAACTCTATTTTCAAGGCTTAAAAATATCGAGTCTTTGTTTACTAAACGGAGGCGACCAGGCATAACAGCACTCGTCACCGGCATCCGGAGCTCTATTTAAACTCATTGTTTTCAATTTTGACCTTACAGTTAGAAATGTTTTTTTTTTTCTGAATTTAGTTGCCGTTTCAGTTTTGGTAAAATTCAACACAACCAAAGAAGCTGGGTAGAATTTGAAGAGCGGCTTCTATTATTTTTTTAGCGCGTAACCATCGTAGGAGTGCGAAACCATGTGAAGCAATTTTATGTTCGATTTTTAAAATATCACTCCTAAAATATCATCAATACGGATATCACTTCAAATAGTCGAAGATAGGACACTGGCAAGTGACCTCATCACCACACGCATTATCTGAGCACGTTAGTTGTACGCGGGTTCGAAACCCTTCTAAGCCATTTAGTTCCTCGAATTCTTCGGGATTGTTTGATTGGTATAGGCAGAAACTGAAGAAATCGGGTATAGGCTTCACGACATTTTTGCTGGCGTGGGATCGATTACCTCAAGAAAACGAGGAGGCATTACGCACGAACATTCGATTTCCCATTTTTCCTCACGACAGGCCACTCTATTACACACCGAAACTGTGCACGAAGATGTGAACGGAAGCCATCACCAACAGACATAAACTACCGTAGTAAGGGCGCTGTAATTGAATCGCCGTAAGACAGAGGCCGATCTTTGTTGGTGATCTATTTTCGTCACTTGTTGTGATTTCCGAATTGTGCCCTTGAATGGCTACACGTCGTGCACGTTTCGGGTTACAACGTTCGTGGGGTTGTTTGAAGTGATGTCTGGTGCCATTATGAGGCCAAATCGGTTGCAAATCGTTTATACGTCCATTCCCGTGCGCGAGTGTCAAACGGTGGTTACCGCGAAACGTGATATAAGCTGGTCGTGGTGTCGCGCGATCAGATTTCTATTGGTTCGATCATGAGTTGCGAGTTGATCTATTGACTGACATGAAAGCCAATCTTCAAGATCGGATAACATTCCATTTTCTTCCGTGACCGATACGGTTGAGAGATCGAAAAAGTCCTGGTGGGTTTCTGAAAGTAGAAATCTTTACGATTAAAATGATGTATTGGTTTACGCAAAAATTTGGAAAATTCCTTCTATTTAATGAATAAAACTTCATTTGCCTCGATTCCTCCTCTGAGCGAGACAGAGCGCGCGGATTGACCACGGTCCACCACTTCTCCATGTTGGTGACTGCCATCATTGATGAGCATTGATGAGCATTAAATTATGTGAAAGACATGATAGTTAATATGGGGGGTCGTACCGATACCCCCCGAAAAGGAAGGGGGTCGTAAAAATTTGGGAATTTGCGCAACGCAGGGTTGACCCTGCGTCATGAGACCACAGAAGCATGGTTCATTTTTCCTGAACGGCTCTCTGAATACCAGAAAAGGGTCCCTAGTTCGATTCCTCGTGGTGACAAGTTTTTGCATTTCGTGTTGACGTTTCCAAATTCGCGCAAAATGGAGTTAGCATGAATAATTAGTACCAAATTCATGATTAGGAACGTCAGTAACCCTTACAAATAGACTTTGATTGAAAAACTGGTGAAAAAGGTGTGACTAGGGACCCCCTTTTCTGGTATTCAGAGGGCCGTTCAGGAAAAATTAACCATGGTTCTGTGGTTCCCGCATGTGCCTCTATATCATGCGAAAGACCGTTTTGAAAAAGA
>MU898187.1:0-12361 GCA_036418205.1 Ostertagia ostertagi | reverse complement strand
CTGTTGCACTATTACAACCCCAGTAGGGGTGAGATGGGTCAAAAAATAATTTTCGCTGAAACTTCGGCTATGGGGGTTATCGAGGGTCCTGATCACGAATGATATCATTTTTGGCGCTGGCGCCAATTTGGCGCCAGGTGGCGCCACGACTGATTTCACTAAATTCGCTGTAACTTCTGTAAGCAGGGCTCCAAAGTGAGTAGGCCACTCCCCTGTGGTCTAACACACTCCAACTTTTGCCACACGGTGCGTGGTTTACCCACTCCGGAGTTTCACTCCCCTCCCCTAAGCTTAGTCTTAGGCGCTATAGGTGAGAAAGCTTAGAAAAGCAGAAAATATGCGTTAAACAGCACGAATGTCAAAAACGAGTGTCATATTCGTGATCAGGACATACAGAAGTTGAGAATTTTGTGAGAATCAGTTGTGGCGCCTGCTGGCGCCAGTTTGCGCCGAATAAATGTCATATTCGTGATCAGGACCCTCGATAACCCCCATAGCAGAAGTTTCAGCGAAAATTATTTTTTGACCCATCTCGGCCCCCACTGGGGTTGTAATAGTGCAATAGTGGCCTGAAATCTAATGAGACGGTGTACTCAACTTTTTATTCAAAAAGCGGCAGATTATCCTGGTAAATAAGTGTGTAGGTGGTAAATTTTCAATATTTTTAATAGTATTTTTTCAAAAGTTTAGTTTTTCTGGAATAGCTCATTCGATTTTCGATTCAGTTTTGCATGGAAACCATAGTTTTCTTGATAACGAGTGGTAAAATCCATTAAATCTACCCTTTCAAAGGTTAGTAGTTTTACTGGCAAGTCAACATAATCGTCCGGTGTTCATTCCAGGTGGTCTGTTTGTGTGCCTGAAAACTTATGCTTGCTTCTGCTTTACTCATGTGGGGCTGTATGCGGAGCAGTCTCGCAATACATTATTCCTCCACATTTTAAGTAAAAAGGTGAGGTATTTAGTCGCTTTTCAAGGTCTACCCTCCGTGAATTACTTCATATTTAAAAGTGTAAACTAAAGATATTACCAGCCAGTGAATGTTTTGAACAACCTTGAATCCATCTGTTTCATTTATTCGTTTCGCAGAAATTCTAGAACGTCTAGGTAAATCTTGAGCCTGAGGAGGAATCTGATGGTGAACCTAAGGACAAGATAACACGTCTTGCTATTGATACCGGACTCGAAAAGAAGTAAGATTTGCTCAACAAGTCTTCGAATTATAGCGCATTTTGCTGGAGGTTTCAATCTGTTTCAGGTTTGAGGTTCAAGACACATTCTCTTTGGTCTCATTCCCACACATTAATGCCAAATGCCCGATTGATGAAAAGCTTGGTTCAGATCTATATGGGTTTGTTTCATTATTTGCTGATCACCATTCTACAACTTGTGTTTATGTTTCGCAAAGCTACAATTTTTAAATGAACAATATTTTTGTCATTATTTCACCCAGTCACTATTACAGCACGTGTCAATATGTAATTGCCGCTACAAGTGCTGAACGAATAGCGCTGTTGCAAAGCGCCAGCAATGCATGGGATGGAGAGGTGCTGAACATACCCTCTGTTGCTTATATGTTTCAATTCTCTTTACCTTTCTAAAAAAAACTCGCATTTCAGATAAAACAAATAACCAAACACAGCAATTTGGAGCAGTTATCTAATGGGAAGGTGGTGAGTCACATGCTATAATTACAGTTAGGCCGGTTTTACTTTTTCCACGGGTCACAGGTTTTTCACCCATTGTTCTGATGTTTGATCAAAGTTGATTTCAACTGTAGTTTAATTTTTGGCCTTTTTGTTGTCTTCTGTTTGCTAATTTGAAACCATCACCACGAAAGTTCCTTTCTCGTTGGTGGATGTGAAGGTGTATTCGATGACTTAAGTATAGATCCTTGAAAAACGTTTTGGGCTTGGGGCTTGTTTTGAATTTAATACAATTCTCGTCAACGACGCAGCTTAAGCATATTTTAGTCCTGTCTTAGCTATTTTTTGTGAAAGATTCTGAATTAATGCTAAAAGTGAAGATGACAGTGGAACATGGTAGGAAACGAAGAAACGGCTGGATTTTCCACTGCTTTGAAGGTTCTAGTGATGGTTATCTTGTTACGTTATGACTGCTAGAAAGGTCCTTTCAGTTGTTTGTCATTATGTACCGGTTTTCTAACGAGCAATAGTATTGTTGATCAAGAAGCACGACCTGTACTTGCATCAGATTCCAATGAGTGGCTGGACTTGTGAAGCGGATGGTTGTACTATGAACGAGAACTTGTGGTTGAATTTAACTGATGGTGCCATTAGATGTGGCAGAAGTCAGTTTGTCGCCGAAGGTCAAATGTGCAAAGGAAACAACCACATGAAGCAGTATTACGATGCTACTGGGTGTGTTCTTCGTTATTTTGCATTGTTGATTCATTCATATCAAGGTTTTCAGGTATCCATTGGTAGTTAAACTCGGCACGATTTCGAGCGATGGAACTGCGGACGTTTTTAGGTTTATTGCTTTTTCTGTTACAACATTAAACTTCTCTCATATAGTTGCGCTTTCCAGCTACGATGAGGATGACGCTGTTATCGATCCCAACCTAGAAAAGCATCTAGCTCATTTTGGTATAGATCCGAAGAAATTGAAAAAGACGGAGAAAAGTACACTAGAATTGGAGTTGGATATGAATCAAAAGTGAGTTGCTTACTTGCGCGATCATTTAGAACATTTCGCTACGACTTTCGTTGTTTCGTTGTGATTTAGGTGGGAGTGGGCGAAATGTCAAGAGGATGGTGCAAGCTTGGAGAATATTTTCGGACCTGGATACACCGGTTTGATCAACATCGGATCTAGCTGTTATATGAATTCGGTATGAACGCTGTTTTTGGTGGTGTTCAGTGAAGGTATGATTATTTTTGTGTAGGTTTTGCAATCTTTGCTCGTTGTTCCGTCATTTGTAACGGGTTGTGGATGGTGCTGGTCCGATATTAGCTAGGATACCTCCTCTTGATGTGAGTCTCTTTGTTTAAGTTGTTCTCCTTACCCCCCTTAAAGCGCAAGTTTTTAATTCTCGCCCTTTGTATCGGTTTTACTTCAGTTTTTCTTCCAAGCAGTCGCTACAACGCTATATAGGGCGGTAATTAGTCATAATTAAGGTACATCATGACTTCAACGCACAAGTGGCTAAGTTATTTTCTGCTATGGCTAGTGGAGATTATTCGGTGGTACGTTTCAATCGTGATTTGTGATGTCTTTAGGATTGAAATTTCCGGCTCGTTACCTTGAATACGGTTTTGTGCATTAGATTTACAAAAGATCTTAGGAAAATAGCACCATGAATGGTATCAAACCATCACAGTTCAAACGAGTCGTTGCTGGAAATCATCCTGAGTTTTCTTCCAGTCGGCAACAGGATGCAGAAGAGTATGTCAGGTATGCTCTGATCGTATACAAAATAGAAGGTTTTCATGACGTTTTTGTTGCTGTGACGTAGTTTGATTTTTTACCGTTTTACCCTAAAATTCCCGATATTTTTTCCCTTTGCCTTCTTAGACTTGATTTTCTCCTGTTCCTTAAAACTCGTCCTCCTTTCAATTCTGATGCCCCATTCCATTTGAATCTACTTTCTTTTTTATGGTCGCCTTTCACCTTCTATGTTGTTTGAACAAATGACTTTGTCGAAATAAGTGCTCTCTAATGTTTCCTTGAATGTACTAATTTTGATTCCTGAAAATACGCAATTCTTTCAATCTCTGCCCCCCCCCCCTCTCCCCTCAGATATTGCTAAGAACCTGTGTTCTACTTTGTGTTAATTTTAAACCCGCGTTTCCTCGCTAGACTTCTCTCTGCTTTGAAAGCATCAATATTATCTCCTTCAAATTTTGCGTCCATGTGAGTGCACCCATTACAAACGCTGCTATCCCGGCATATCGGTAATTCCTCACAAGGCCCATTGAATTCGGGACCAAAGAGTTACCGAAAGATTCATTTAATGCCGATTTCTCTTACAGTATCATCACTACTGTTTCTCTTGTGGATTTTTTTTTCGGAATTTTCAATTTTTTAAGGTTCCTTTTGGACAAGATTTCATCGAACACACCTGTTGAGGTTCACGACCCAACTCTATCATTAAAGTGGGTGTTTCTCATTTCCATCGTCTTCTCCAACACAGGGAATCCTGAAAAGTTATATAGTCGCAGTTGCATTTATAAGTCTGGTTCAGATTCAAGATGGAAAGCAGATTTGAGGATATTGCGTCTACTATGGTGCGGTACACAGATAGAGAAGAAACAGTGCTAGCTGTACCGGTTCCAAAGGTATTTCCAATTTTTCGTTCCCCTGAAATCTAGTTAAGTTATGCAGTTGGTTTTAGGCAGCGATTAGGGCTGGAGATGGAGAAGGCCAAAGATCCACAGTTGCTCTTACTGATTGTCTTCACGCTCTGTTTGAACCAGAAACGATTGAGGTTTTGAGCAAATTCAGAATTGATTTTTACAGCTAGAAATCGTATCCCATCGCCTACTTGGAAAAGTGTTCAATATTTTAGGACTTTGTAAGTCCTATTACAAAGGAGAAGAGGGGAGCGCGAACGACTATACGGTTCAAAACTTTCCCTGACTTCCTTTTCTTGCAAGCACAGGTGAGTCATTTACGGGTATCGTTCCCTATATTTGTTGGTTTGTATTTTTTACTAGTGAGGCTTTTGAATCACCTGTGAAAAATCATTTTTCATTTTTTTTTTTGCAAAATCTATCGTTATTTTAGAGATTTACGATGTCACCTGATTTCACCGTGAAGAAACTCGATATTGACTTGCAGGTTTGTTCATAGCACAAACTGACAATGTCCTTGAACTCGCATTTCTGTTTTAGATTGAGAATAGTACTGTTTAACTGCAGACGGGACACTGCGCGCACATTGTCGTTGCCCGGTTGAGGGTCTTGGCATGTCCCTCACGTACCTTGCTTGTTTATACTAGAACAGCTAATAAATTTATCGGGGGGTCCGTGTCTTGCCTAGTAGCTACGTTCTTTATATCCAAATATGTGCTGTTCTCAGTGTCATTCCTTTGACCCACTGAATTAAACTTAACGATTATTGGCCTCGCCCCTCGCGAGCGCATGGCGTTACGAGCTAAGTGAGGGTAGAGGTATGGTTTTCGCTTTGATTCAACTCGTTTTAATTGAACGCAATTCTGTTCCTGTTCAAGATCTTAGTAGCATTTTAATGCGATTAGGGTTTTACTGTGCTTCCGTAGGCGACCCAGCGCGCAATTCAGTGTTTTGTCTTTCCAGATTATTACCACCACCAGTCGCATCGCCCGGCTACGCCGGGCTCTGCTCCTTCCTGGGGTCGGAATGCCCGGCTGGCGCCGGGCATTCCTCCCATCGGCACACGCCATATAGCGCACATCGGTTCAGATCACCTCCCCCCACCCCGGTTTGTGTTGGTTTTTTTTTACCGCGTACTCATCACCAAATTCATAGCGTGCCACCTTCGTCAGTTCTTGGGGCGATCGACTCCTTTATTATTTGAGTGATTCTTTTTTTCTTTTTTTTTCTCTGTTCACAATTTGGGCATGTAGAGTTAAGCTCTCTCACGACTGTTATCTTGCCATCATTCCCCATCAGAAAGCAATATTTGTTGTCCTATGGATGTGGAATGATGGCAAGATAACGTCGTGAGAGAGCGCTGCAGTGTAGTGAGAGAGCTTAACTCTACATGCCCAAATTGTGAAACTCACATAAAAATAAAGAGTCGATCGCCCCAAGAACTGACGAAGGTGGCACGCTATGAATTTGGTGATGAGTACGCGGTAAAAAAAGAACCAACACAAACCGGGGTGGGGGGGGGAGGTGATCTGAACCGATGTGCGCTGACGCCATATAGCATACTGCCGATGGGAGGAATGCCCGGCGCCAGCCGGGCATTCCGACCCCAGGAAGGAGCAGAGCCCGGCGTAGCCGGGCGATGCGACTGGTTTTGATAACAAATTACGAAATTTCTGTTGAAAGCCCCAATTTTGGTCCGCGCTACGCACACCGATAACGGGTGAGTTTCCTTCCTCGCTGGAGTCTAACTACTCCTTCACCTACTTGAAACCTCTCACAAACAAATCATAAAGTTTCTGAGAAAACTCCGCCACTTGGTACTACGCCCAACATCAACATTTAGCCTTCCCTCTCACTCTTACTTCTCTACGCTCTCCTCTTTTTTGGGACCTCTCCGATTTGGAGATTGGCGGCAAAATCGCCCACTTTCAGCGGTCCAGGCGCACCGATATCCGTACCCTCCCTTCCTTTGCTAGGATACTACTACCTCTTTACCGGTTTCTGAGACTTATCGGAACCAAATTATAAAATTTCCTGGCAAACTCCGCGCCCTTCAGTACGCGCCACACCCACCATCAACATAAAGCTTTCCCCCATCTCCGGAATTTATCCATTTGCCATTCACTTATGGGGCTTCTCCGAATTTCTATGTTTCGCGGCGAACTCACCCACTTCCAGCGCATCAGCGCACCGATATCGGGTAATGTACCGGGTTTTGGATCTCTCGGGACCAAATTATAAAAATTTCCTGGCAAACTCCGCGGCACTCCAGTACGCGCCACACCCACCATCAACATAAAGCTTCCCCTCCTCCCCCATCTCTGGCCTTTATCCATTTGCCTTCTCTTATGAGGCTCTCCGGATTTTAATGTTTTGCGGCAAACTCACCCACTTCCAGCGCCTCAGCGCACCGATATCGGGTAATGTACCGGGTTTTGGATCTCTCGAATCCAAAGCATGAAAATTCCTGGCAAACTCCGCGCACTTCAGTGCGCGCCACGCTTGCCATCGAAATTCAATTTCCCTCCTTACTCTGACCTCTATCTACTTTTTCCCTCTTTCTGGGACCTCGGGCGAGCTGACTTCTCAGAACCGAACGATTATCTGGGTGGCAACTTTGGAGCCCACTTTGGTTCACAGTTCACGCTCGTCGCGAAATTGAACCTCCCCTTCCTATTCAGCATCCATCCACTTCTTTCCACTCTTTCTGGGACTTTTCTAAACCTCTTATGAGGTATTTACACAGCCCAGTCTAGAACGTTCCGCAACCTATGGGCGAGCTTCGGCTAAAGTTAGGTGTGCTGGAAACAGCTTGAGTATTGACCGATTTTCCTGCTGTAGGTTTTCTTTTTAGTTATTATGAGGGGACACTTCGCCCACCACCATCAAATCTCCCTGGTTCGACATGATAGCTTAGTGCGCACCTTTACCCACTTTTTTCTTGTCTTTGGGTTGCTCTGCGACCGAATTAATTTGCTGTTGGCCCTTCCTGATCCTTCGCGTGCCCCGCCTATTGAGGGCAAAGCTCCGCCTAGTTAATGCAGCACTCCCAGCAGGCAATCGATATTTCCGATCGATATCGATCGGTGGCATGCTCCCGGTGTAAATTTGCACATTCACTGGAGCATCCAATCAATACTGTGAATTCCATCCTCATTGGAGTCACCGTTTTTGTGCGCAAAAACCGATATTTTCAATCGATATCGATCGATACCACGTGGCCCTTATCGATCGATAGATAGCAGGTGGCCCTATAAAAATTCTTTCTCCGGGACAGCACCCAATCAATACTGTGATTCCCAACCTCATTCGAGCCCTCTGCGCAAAAACCGATATTTTCAATCGATATCGATCGATAGCACGTGACCGGGTGGAATACCAACCTTTACCACAGCCCCCAATCTATACTGCAATTTCCAACCTCATTCGAAGCCCCCCCTGCGCAAAAACCGATATTTTCAATCGATATCGATCGATAGCACGTGGCCCTATGAAAAATTCTTTTTCCGTGACAGCACCCAATCAATACTGTGATTCCCAACCTCATTCGAGCCCTCTGCGCAAAAACCGATATTTTCAATCGATATCGATCGATAGCACGTGACCGGGTGGAATACCAACCTTTACCACAGCCCCCAATCTATACTGTAATTTCCAACCTCATTCGAGCCCTCTGCGCAAAAACCGATATTTTCAATCGATATCGATCGATAGCACGTGGCCCTATAAAAATTCTTTTTCCGTGACAGCACCCAATCAATACTGTGATTCCCAACCTCATTCGAGCCCTCTGCGCAAAAACCGATATTTTCAATCGATATCGATCGATAGCACGTGGCCCTATGAAAAATTCTTTTTTCCGTTACAGCACCCTATCAATACTGTGATTCCCAACCTCATTCGAGCCCTCTGCGCAAAAACCGATATTTTCAATCGATATCGATCGATAGCACGTGGCCCTATAAAAATTCTTTTTCCGTGACAGCACCCAATCAATACTGTGATTCCCAACCTCATTCGAGCCCTCTGCGCAAAAACCGATATTTTCAATCGATATCGATCGATAGCACGTGGCCCTATAAAAATTCTTTTTCCGTGACAGCACCCAATCAATACTGTGATTCCCAACCTCATTCGAGCCCTCTGCGCAAAAACCGATATTTTCAATCGATATCGATCGATAGCACGTGGCCCTATGAAAAATTCTTTTTCCGTGACAGCACCCAATCAATACTGTGATTCCCAACCTCATTCGAGCCCTCTGCGCAAAAACCGATATTTTCAATCGATATCGATCGATAGCACGTGGCCCTATAAAAATTCTTTTTCCGTGACAGCACCCAATCAATACTGTGATTCCCAACCTCATTCGAGCCCTCTGCGCAAAAACCGATATTTTCAATCGATATCGATCGATAGCACGTGGCCCTATGAAAAATTCTTTTTCCGTGACAGCACCCAATCAATACTGTGATTCCCAACCTCATTCGAGCCCTCTGCGCAAAAACCGATATTTTCAATCGATATCGATCGATAGCACGTGGCCCTATAAAAATTCTTTTTCCGTGACAGCACCCAATCAATACTGTGATTCCCAACCTCATTCGAGCCCTCTGCGCAAAAACCGATATTTTCAATCGATATCGATCGATAGCACGTGGCCGGGTGGAATACCAACCTTTACCACAGCCCCAATCTATACTGCAATTTCCAACCTCATTCGAGCCCTTTACGCGAAAATCGATATTTCCAACAGAAATTTTGGCGCAAGCCCCGCCCATCGGGTCGGCCCCGCCCACTACCGTATCCTTTTAGGCAACCGTACACGACCTAAGGACAGCCTCCCACCCATCCGGGCCCATCTCCCAAGTAATTTCATGGGTCTACGTAGCGAGTGAGCCTAGTGGTTACAAACAGACAGACAGACAAACATCCTTTACTGCTTTATATATTACGAGGGATAGGGACACATCTTGCCTTTGGTTAACCGTTGGGTAAGCCCGCCCTCCGAGCTCTTAAACGCCCCCGGATCTATGTGCCCGCGGCTTACTAGCGCCTCGTGCCCCATACCGTATCCGCCACTACCGTCGTAACGGATGATGTTGGCACTGACTCAAAATTTCTCCATTTCTATGTTTGGTTTGCAAACGAAGATCTCATTGATTTTTTTAGGTTCCGGATGAAATAGATCTGTCCGGTCTTCGAGAATTGGGAAAAAGGAGAATGAGGCACTTCTTCCTGATGATGCAAACGGCATCGCCACCTCCGGCGCTGCCAGACTATGATAGATCTATCGCGGAGCAGGTGTGCTTTTTGGAATATTTTCGATGATTCGGGTTTAACCTTGTGTTTCAAGTTAGAAGCGATGGGATTCACGAGAAATGCGTCGATCAAAGCTGCAATAGAGACTGGTAGAAGTGGAGGCGTCGAGGCAGCTGCCGAATGGGTTATGCTTCGTCTTGATGATCCGTCCCTCAATGACCCACCAGCGGTCCCTGCTGGTGGTCGTCCAGCTTCAGCAGGACCGGCGCACATGGAAGGGCTCAATGAGCTCGTAGCTTTTGGTACGATTATTCCTTATTTCTGTGTATCATTTTATGTGAACGTCATGGTTCCAGATTCCCGCTCATCAAGCTGCGCTACGCATTGAGGCCGGAACAATCGCCGCGACGCAAACGCGCGGTTCGGCTTCCGCGGCTCGCGTCTGCGGAGTGTTATTTGTTTCACGCTGAAGAGTAATGTTTCAACCCCGTTTCTCGTTGTGTTGCTCTACTTTCAGTTACAATTCAGAAAGCTTTCGAAATGCAAGATCCTCCCCTGAATGTGGTGGCTCGCCGTCCCCGGAGAGAATACAACACCTTTGGAACCGGCTACATCTCGAGAATTCAGTGATGGAAGTGGCAAATATCGCCTTCGTTGCATTCATTAGCCCACATGGGAAATAGTCCGCACTCTGGCCACTACGTGGCTCACGTGAAAAAGGAAGATAGATGGGTAAGTTATTTTTTCTTTTAACCAGATTTTTTCATCTTCCCTTTTTTTCTTATCTTCCATCTCTTGTCCTTGTTTTTTTGAGTACACACGAGTGTTAAGCTGCTGCGTGCTTGATCAGGGAGGAGCGGGGGGGGGAGAGCGGGTTCTCGAAAACAGTTGTTCCTAAGAGGATCGTCGGCGCGGCCGGAGGAAGAGGCCGCCAGATGCTGGCAAGGGACGACCAGTCGCCAGTGCCGTGCTGTGCGAGTATGAAACGTATTATGCTACCACCTCCCCCTAAGTTCAAAACTGACGCTTAACCGCTATCAAATGCCGGTCCAGAGCAGGGTGAAAATCGTGTCGAGTACGTGGTCGCAGAAGTACGACCCCCCCCCGAAATCGAGATCCTGGCACGACCCCCTAAAACAGAGCAAATTAATTCAATTAAGTAATCAAAATCAAAAAAATCCTGCAAATAAATAAAGAAAAAATCCTGCAAATTAAATCAAAAAAAAGTCCTGCAAAATAATGTTATGGACGCCTCATCTTGTCATCTATGCACTGTCTTTCATCGCTGCACACTTTTGTGTATTTACTGAAATATCGACTCGAGGAAAGAGGCATTAACTTTGTGTGACCTCAAAGTCAGGTTCGTTCAGAAATGCACAGAAATCCTGAAGGCACGGGGTTGCGATTTAATCTTAATTCCTACTTAGAGTATATCGAAACGCCGAGTGTATCAATCAACGGCCGATTCAAACGGCAGCTGCGGCGCGATTGTCACTGGGTCAGATTTGCTGAAATCCCGAAAAAAACCGTCGAAATCTACACCCTCGATGAAAAGGTTGCATCCTCTTCCATTTCATAACCTTTGAAGCAGTTTGAGGTAGGGTTAGATAGAGCTGGATTTCGCGTTTCCAAGAAGTATTGAAATTGCTCTGAAAGCCTTCCATGCAGAAAGATAGGGTCTCTCAAATTTCGTCGAGTAAATGTCGAGGACGCTGAAATTTTCATGCTAGTTTTTGCCACTTCAAAAGCAATATCTCTCTAATGCCGTAAGGTCCTGAAAAAGGGAAGACAGTTTTGGAAAGCGGAAGGTTTGCGCTTTCTGATGGTCTTCTTAGCTTTCTTCTACATTCCTAGTTGAGAAGATATCTGCGTCGAGTATGTATCGAGGACGGATCCGGCCACCTGAAAATCCGCTCCCTCCTTCACCATTGCAAGTGTGATTCGTTGGCAACACTCGGAATGTGTCTAGAACAAAATCTTTCAACGCAAGCAATAAGAATAGGGGCAATCGTCATCATCCGATTTCGTATTGGTGTAAGCCATGCATCCGTGCTCCACTCACAGTTGCAGAATCGATTGAAAGGTGTTATATGATCATGACCAGTTGACAGAAGCTGCATTGTAGTAAACGCATTTCGTAACTCCTACAACCTAAAGAACAACTTCATTTGCCCAGCGCTTTTCCTTCACGGTTGTCGTTTTTGCGACAGGGTCCCTAACAACAGTGTCATTCTCAGCGAGGTATTAAGGGAGAAGGAGCGAGCGATAGGCAGAGGAGGTGCCTTTGCAGCGCGTGCGCACATGTGGCAGTCTTCTTTGCGGGGATGCACTTTCATTCTTTGTACTGCCTTCAAATACGCCCTTCTCATGAAGGTGGAGGAATGGAGCGACTGAACCTGCAAAGAAAATTTAATATCATGTTTTTTTTTTCAGATTTCATTTTCTGCTGCGCTATACCCTCTTACCTATCTGCACCACGATACCACTGCTGTTACTGACCCCAAGAGTACGACCCCCCATGACCCAGCCCAACAGGTACGACCCCCCTGTCGAGGATTTCCTCGACCGATATTCACCCTGGCTGGACTCGCTCCTTTGTCGCGTCTGCGCGTCCTTGCCTTCGCCGCGCGACGGGCCTCTTGGGGGACGCCCTAGGTGCCCGACTGAGGTGGTCTATATCTGAGGAAAAGTTCTGGGTAGAAGTTCATCGTGTCAATGTAAAAGCTTTATCTCATTTTTCTTCTTAATACCCCAGTCCCTGAGTTCGCCGCTACAAGGTTCTT
>MU898183.1:0-12546 GCA_036418205.1 Ostertagia ostertagi | reverse complement strand
GTGTGAAGGAATCCCAAGTTCATTCTTGAGTGGAAAATGTGGAAGGCATCATCTGTGGCAAGGAAACCGTGGCGAAAATTGGGCTGATTTTGCATGAAGGATGCAGCCGAGCCGACTGAAGTAAGGTTCGCTTTTGCTCGATATGTTTTAGCATTTGTTTGTTTTTCTTTCGTGTTTTTCTTTTCCTTAGTGGCTTTTCTCTTCGCGAAGCACTACTAAAAGAAAGAAAATGGCGAAAAGAAAGACAGACAAACACTAAAACATAGCAAGCAAAAGCGAACCTTACTCCAGTCGGCTCGGCTGCACCTTCATGCAAAAATCAGCCCAATTTTCGCCATGGTTTCTTGCCACAGATGATGCCTTCCACGTTTTCCACTCAAGAATCAACTTGGGATTCCTTCGCAAGCACGAAACATTGTTCCGTTGAGACATTAAGTTCCGAAGAAGATTTGATGACAGAGCACGACTTGGTAGAAGTGGATGTTTCTCTTGCGACATGACCTTTTTCATTTCCATCAAAAAAGTGAGGAAATGATCTTTGCCGCTCTTCTGAACTAACTCCATATCATTTGAAATCCCTTAAAAAATTCCTGAGCTTCGGCGTGAATTTGGTCCAAATCTGGCGCGACTGCTTCGTTCAACAGTTTTTGCGATGACCCCCTTTTCAAAGTCCAACAGCAGTTTTTATTCTCTGTCCCTTAAGAAACAATGTGTCACCACAATAAAAAAGTTGGAACAGAAGTGAAAAGTAATCGAAAAACATGAGGTGGAATTATAATTTTGGGACGTCGGCCAAGTGGCCTTTTACACAAAAATTATTAGAAAAAATTCCTGTGATCTCAAGTTGGAAGTTGATGTTCATAGGCAATTTCATTTATGTATTTACACACTGCCACATTAGAGACTTTTTCTAAAACATCTGAATTTGTGAGATTTTGGGAAATTCTTAAGGTGGAGTTATAATTATGGGACGCAGTATATATAACCATTCGGTCAACCACACCGTCTATGGTCACGCTGTGACGTGATCTATGAAGCAAATGCAAAAAGATTGAAAAGGAGTAGCGCATGCGTGAAAAAACAAATTACTTTGAACGCAGCGCAATTGCGTGCCACGGCCCACGCGGTGCTCAAGGTGTGCTCGTATTCGCTGCATCGCTTGTCCGTCCACTTGTATTAATAGCTATTTGCTGTTTTGGTTTTAGCGCTCTGTGAACGAACAATAATTTTTTTTCGTTTTGCACAACGAATCTTTTTCCTGTTGAACTCACACCTGATCGCTCATTCTCTTGCACGGATAAACACTAGAACGGGATGAGTTCGTTTGGTTAGATTGTGTTTGGTTTTTATATCATCATGACATGACGAAGATATATTTGTGTTTCCACTGCCTTGGGCTTTCCCGCGCAGAGATACCGCTCCCCCCCCCCTCAACGAATTCACCGCCAATACCACTCCTTTTTGCATTGGGCAGTAGGATGTTATTTTTTGGTAGTTTAATCCCAACCAGAGCGCTATTATCAAGAATTTCATTGAATGGATCAGTACGAAAGATTCATATGCATATCTATATTTCTTATCACATGCTTTATTTCAGGCTACACGGCGATTCCGGAGAGTTGGTGCACTGCTTGAAATGACTGTAGCAAAGCTATTCTCAAATAATAAGGTGAGCCAGGCGTGAAGTTGTACATTTAAAAACGCACAAAGAGACAACAGATCCCTTAATTTTTGCATGCAAGTCTTAGCATTATGCAAGATAGGGACAGGAGCGATAATGAGATTCGCTGGCAGTGCGCAGGATCAACTAACTTTTAGTACCCATACAAGCGGGAGATTGGCTACATGAGATCGTATTTGGCCCTCGGTGACTAGCAGTGGAAATCGTAGTGATATTGACTTCGAAATGCATCTGCGAGTTGAAAACACGACGTACACGTGGCGCATTCCGCGGCAGGGTTGTTGGTACATATCAATGGTCGTGATTGTCATCGTGCTTGCTTCAACATTTCAAACTAATGAGCTTTAAGAAAGTGGTCGTCGTTCGAGAGTTGAAAATATGTATGTGCACACGAAAAGTATTATATTAGGTCGGAAAGAAAGTTTTGAACCACATAGTTCGCGGTCTTTCTGGATTTCTCCCGAATGCTCTGGAATCTTCCATGGGTGGTATATAGTAGGAGCGGACTGTGCTGCGTACGGTGCTCAAATCAGCTTTCCCAATAATGTTTGCATCGCACTAAATCAACTTCTCCCGCGAGACCATCCGAGAGCTCATCCTGTGCGAACTTCGCATGGAGACCCACGAGAGACTCCAAAATCAGTGCCGTGATAGTCTAGGGCAAGATCTCTCACGTAGCGGTTTGATTATAGCCTGAATGCTCCGCAGCGGAGGCTGATCCCTTTGACGGCTACTGTCCACCGAGGTCCACGCTGTAATCGAGGATGTTCCGAGGAAATCAGACAGACGTAGCAGAGCGTATTGAGCGCTTTCACATACACGTCCTATAGACTTCAGAAATTAGATAGTCTTGGAACCTTTCGCACAATTTAATATAACGGACATCTGACATTCTGCTCACTCTCGTTCAGAGGACGATTAGTCTATCGACATATTGCGTGCCACGACAGATGATTTGCTTTTTTAATCATATCGGATCTACCAATGCTCGGATTAAGGCAAACTAAGAGTTCCATTCCCTGATTCGACATTCTGGAAAATGGTGATGCTGTCCATTTAAAATGTGAGCGCATTATTTTAATAGATATGTTCATGTCTGTGAAGATTCGACTATGACAAGCGCTACCCAGTGCTAGCTGCCGAAAAGGTTGGCTTAAAAAAATTGCGGAAAACAGTGCAAGCAGAGTCAACCCTGCGTTGCGCAGTTTTCAACGGCCACGTTGCGCAGTTTCGCCCGATTAGACACGTTCTCTCGCGCGAACATTCACACTCGCATGCTCGAGCCGTCTGTGTCTCCGCCCATACAGCGTGCGTTGAGGATCTCTCGACGTGCCGTTGCGAACTGCGCAACGCAGGGTTGACTCTGGTGCAACTCAGTTGTGTTTTACGCCGCGCGCGATCAGCGTGTCTTCTCTATAACGTCGGCGATTCACAAAGTAGTCTGGACCGCGACTACCCATCTGCCGTTATTTGCCTAAGCTGTCCATACATGCCTTTCATCATTCCTGCTCGCTCATCATCTTGAAACAAAAAGCTTGACAACAAAAAGGACCGCAAGCAGGGTCAACCGACGTTGGACCGATTTCTAAAATTTTACGACCCCCCTCCTTGAGAGCCTGGATACGACCCCCCTAACTTTGTTTATGTATGTGCAATTCATTGAACATTTGAAACACTAGATATTAATAATTGAAACAGAACAGTCGCACCATTACAGTAAGCATCAGCTATCACCAACATTGGAGAACACCTTGCAGCATGGATCGAGCACTTACGATTACCGTGACCCGTCGCGTGAATCGCGCAAGTCGCGAAAATGGCGTGAATCGCGCAAATCTCGCAAATCGCGGATAGCAGCGAAAGCGAAAGACAATGAAATGGTAGAAGTTACAATTCCAGTTGTGACAGAGCACACAGCGTGCTCAATTCAAGCGTTGAAGATTCCCGCCTTGGCATGGGGGCGGAGTTGCATTGCCGCACTACTTTTCCCGCTCGTTATTCCCCAACGGCGTTGACTCCTGACCGAAAGTCTGACTTCAATTGTTATCGACAAAATCTCCCAATTCTATCAATATGATCCAAAGTATTCCGAGGTTGGCGTATCGTTGTTGAATCTTATAGCCAATATGATAGGGAATCTCAGAATAAATAAAGAATAGAAAAATGGATTTCAAATTTTGGCTGTGGTTTAATTCGAAATCTTTCTTATCCAAAGATCAAACCTATTTGAAGAGTATTCACTATAAAGACTAAGTTCAAGAAGGAAAAATTAAAAGTGGAGACATGGCGAACCTTCTGAGGGTGCTGACTAACGCGGAATGTTTAGCGAAAGATTTGACCTCGGCGATCTAGCATAGCTCCCTGTTGGCGCGGTTGGCGGGGTGCGCCCACCGACAAACTAATCACTCGCCGCAGGTCTACATGGCGAGTGATTTAACGTGGAGAGAGCAACGTGTGTTGACGAGGCACAGGGGCGATGACAGTCGCATCAATAGAAATATCACTCACGCGCAACCAGCTCGCATTTCTACGGTTGGGCCTTTTCAGATGGATTTCTTCATCTATTCCCTCGCCATCTCTCGAGCACCTCTCCCTTATTCGCACTTGAGCATCACGATTCACGTGAATTCTGCTTTGATGCTGTTATTTATAAGGTCGTCTTGCATAAAAAATTTAGGTAATGTGAGGAGTAAGGAGAAGAGAGGAGAATAGTAATTGATGATTCCTGCTTCCTCTACCGATGCGTTATCCTTAAAGGTGAAGGTTGGGCTAGCGCGTCAGAAATCATCGCGCATGCCTGAGTTTGTTGAATGTGGGCTGCATCACATTTGGCACAACTCCACCTTGAAAACCCCGTTAAGGCCCCGGGCGTTCGGTTTCAATCCAGGACCGCCACCTCCGGAAGTGGTGCGTGGCTGGCATAACGTGTGAAATCAGCTAGGTTGATTGCCGTATCAACCGATAGAACGACTGACATCTCCAGAAAAACGTCTTTCTCCCAAGCCAGCCTCCTTCACTGCTAGTGGGAAAGAGGGTTTTGTTAACGGCCTTGTCGACGGTTTTTCTCAGTTTTTTCTCCACTGTCGTTCCACTTCGCATCTCTATACTCAGTTTCAATCGCCATAATACCCCCTTATTGAGCCCGACTTTTGCCTTTAAGTTGAAGGAAGTTAAACCCTTGAAAGAGTCAAGTGCAAATTTCATTGAAATTTCATTTTTCCTTCACAGCTGAATCATTTTAGGATAAACAAGAAGCTGCCAATAGGTTGGTGGCTACTTGGTAAATCACCTCAGCTTTCAAAATGCTTGGTAAAAACGAAAACATATCGTTTCCAATAAGTCAGCTCCGACTCCTGCATGAATTGACCCGCGCCAGATTGCGCCCAATTTACTACGCCAACGGTAAGCGAAGCGAACTGCGCGTTATTCGCATGTCCAAGCATTCTTTGGTGTGCTAATTTTTTTTTTGTAATTTTTTGCTGTTAAACATGATGCCTTCTAGATGAGGGGAAACATGGAGAAGTCTCTTGCTCCCAGGATTCGGTCTTTTGTTTCTCTTGAATTATTTTCGTCTTCTAGCTAAGCTTCACCTATTTTGTGAACTTTCCGCTATTCCACTCATTCTACTTGCTGATTTTATTTGTTAGCATCGATAATTTGAATCGATCATTAGGCCAAAGTAAACTTTTTTTTTAGGGCATGACTTGGGTTCAAGTAGACGCTAGTCTCCCGAAGAAGGGTTGTGTCAAGATCCCTAGAAGATGCGAGGGCTTAAAGGCAAGATTCGGAATGAAATAGGTGTGGGAAAGCGTTCAGTTATGAAGCTATAGGTGGACGGTGTTCTGTAAAAGAGAGGAAAGGAACAAAACCACGATTACGCTTGCATTACAGCAGACCTGCTCCTATTTCGAGCCACGTCACCTGGCATAGAGAAGAGCAAATTGACCAGTTTTGCACGACTAACTCTTAACTATGCTCCTGTGCATAAATGGATCGAATGGGACCGGCTCCTGCAAACAATGCGCCACCCGCGCTTTTCAAGCAGCGCCACGTGGCAACCGACAGCGAAGGGTGGGGCTTGCGGACGAAGGTGTGAGTTGCGGGTTGGACGAGCTCCTTGCGCCTTTGTCGCGTACTTTCAAGCCGCAAAAGGGGCCCGACATCAACACTTTGTCCACCTGCCTACTACCCCCTGGATGGAACAGGCGAGCCCGCCTGATCGCGGAGCGTGCCTTTAAGATTTCAATGCTATGACGTGGGGTTGAATTCGATCCGTTGTGGAATTCACACTTTTTGCATTGAAGGCGAAGCTTTCGATGATGAGAGAGAGAGCACTAGAAATCAAGGTAGAGGTGGCTAGTGGGTGCAGGGATGAAGAAAAAACAATCTATAACCCGAGAAATGGCACCAGGCGAGCGAGCATAAAACGTAGCCCAAATCTGGGTCCCGACAAAATCGCGACCGATTTTCTCCGCACATGCAGTCACGAACTTCATGCGTCAATGACTTTACCTCCTCGGAAAGACGAGAATTCCACCATTAACAGCCCAAAGGAGGAATCCGTGCATGATTCACAGAAGTGAGTGTGGTGGTCTTCGCAACGCTATCAACTTATCGAGCGTTCTTTACATTATACGTTTTCATTGCCCATATGGATGAACGCATTATGGCCGCTACTACTGAACTAGAGCAGTACTGAACTGATTACGCAAAGGTGTTACCAACTTGAGCCATCCAGTCATTCGTATGGTATACAATAGATGGTTTTTGCAAGATTCCTATGCTTGATACTCACTTGTTCGTCGTATATGGCAAAGCTTCACATAATGTGTGGAAACGAGCTCGGTTCCGCCAGCCTTAGCGGACCAAAGGCCGAAGTGGTCCTCTTGAAACTAATTCACCGCACTCACTTCGTAGTGCAACGTTACAACTATTTCAATGAACTGCCACCTTTCTTGCGTAATGTGACAGAAGATGACACAGTTCCGCCAAAGTTATCGAAAAACGCGCAGCAATGAACGTCACTATTGAATGAAGTTGCTTGATTGGGCGGGAACAGATTCTGGTTTAAATGGGCCAGACTCACAGACGTTTATTTAACATTGGATATCGCTCTTTTTTTTAGTTGAATTATAAAAATCTGGACGATACTCGATAACTGTAACAACCCATTGAAAAGAAGACTATGCTTGTAAGGCAACCGAATCAAGGCACTTCATGAAGAACGCCTCATTCGGCGAGGGCAAAGTCAAGATCGATAGTATCCCCCTCTAGGAGGTCTCATCCTATTGCCATACCAGGCCTTTTGTAAACGTGACAAACACCTTTCTAATGCCCGATGAGCAGTTTTGCATGACTTTTTGTCAATTGTCTTTGTTTGGTCAAAGTGTATAAGTTGCGAGCCATTGCCGCAATACTGAGTGCGTACATAAAACGATTGGGTACTGTACTACGAAGGATATACAACAAGAATTGACTAGGGTTTTGTAGGGTTCTCATTCACGTTACTAAGACAGATCTGATTTAAGATTGGGACATAATCTCATCAGCAAAGTACACAGGTGTGAATGCTGCTGAAAAATAATTAGATCGCCGTCTTAGTTTCGAATAGACTGTGGGCAACAAATTTCAGAAACGAAGGTTGTTACTGCATCTCGCATATGAAATGCGCCGCTAAGTTTTGAAAAATCTAGAAAGATACTATGGAGATCCATGAGTGGACAGAGCAGTAGGTTCCAGAAAAAGCGATCTACACTGGCAAAAGCCTGATATGTTTAAGCATCTTGAAAGTTATTCTTGGCAGACTAGTTCATTGGCCGGAACGCTTCACTAGAATAGCAATAAAGCAAACATCTGGTTGGTGGTTCCAACATACTCGTTCCATTCAATTGCGAGATCTTTTATGCTAAACTTTCTGAAGTGCTAACTCGCGTTCTGAGGCAAAAAAAAACAATGCAGGAAAGGTGAATGTTCTGATAAACTTGGTGTGGAACATGGGGAGATATCCCTGCTACGAAGGGACAGGCAAACTCTTGGCTGTGGAGGTAATCATCGCTCTTGTCTTTGCGAGTGCTCGATAATAGCTTTCCATAGAAGGCAGTGGATCTTGAAATTGAATGCGGTTGGATGACGTCATTGAAGGGATGCACGTGCGTGACAGATCCCATCAGCAAGTTTGCGAGACTGGTGCAAAACGCGATCGAAACGCTACTTTCAATTGTGCTCATTGACCTCGGAAAATCACTTCTGCATCTGGTGTCACGTTGTCTTTGCATAGAACTGCTAACGCCGTGAATTTTAGGAGGAGCGGCTCTTGCAGGCACTCAAATAGACAATGTTTGTTGTGCTTCTGTTCTCGAGCTGATTCCTGCTATTTACAGGTATACCGTTGCACGAAACCTGTTCAAGAAGATTGCTGAGTACCCGATCTGATGAGGATTGGTCGACTTCATTGGCAACGCTCAGAACACGGTTAATCTGCTAGGCAGAGTCGAAAAGTGCTAGTGCTATTATGTATTGGTTTAAATTAAGTAACCCTAATTATCAATGTATTCATAGGCCCTATTGATCAAACGGTGTTACTGCGTAGTTTGAATGACTTCCATTAGATCGATCTTAAGGAATTTTCTTGATATATATGTGTGTGTTGATACGTTTGGAATCAGGTTTATCAGAAACTGATCATGTATGATATTATCTTTCCAAATTAATTCCAAGAAAAGAACAAAGACTCAGCTGTGCATCTAGGGATGCTCGTTATGCTCTTGAATAACAGTTTTTCTGCTGTGAACTGTCTTGTCTGTGCGGCATTTTCTGCCCAGTCGTCTTTCTGAAATCACTAATTCAAGAGTCACTGCTAAAGGTCCTGCTATTGTAAGATTTACTCCATGGACCTGAACGTTTCCTTTTGTCACTCGTTTGAAATGACTTAGGGTGTGCGTTTTATGAGGGAGAAGTGCAGATCTGCCTCAATGGTTACGTTCGAGTCATCTGAGGGTGGGTAAACGTTGCAGTAACAACGTAATTGTTCATAAAAATCAATGTGACCGAGAAGTCCCAAATTAACAACACCACGTATTGGTGGAAGGTGATGGTTATCAAACAGTGAATAATATAACACGCATATGTATCGGAATGTTGCTTCTGCATTGATACATAACGGATTTTCTAGAAAGAATCGACGTTGTACATGTAGGAGTTGCAGAGTAAGTCCAAGGCTTTCAAGAGCGACTGCTCAACTATTCAATGTAGCTTATCATGTAGCATGCTACTTCGAAGTCGGTTTTTGCGTTTGGCAGGACTTCAGTGAGAGCTTAAATAGAGGCTGGGAATTATGTTGCCACTTTCGCGTTATAAGAAAACGTTGACAAACTTTTGGTTACTGCGCATTGGATAAAACCGCTCAATCTTTATTTTGTGGGTTCTCCTATTTAAGTTCCCTTCGTATTAGCATAACTGAAGAGGACATTACATCAGAGGTGATTCTACTATCCATTGATAGATATATGAGGCAGGACAGAGGTCTGAGGTGTATTGATTCGTGTTTCCTGCTCTGATGATTCCTGCGAAAACCATCACTGAAAGGCCGTTGGTTTTTCACTAGCGTTGGTGTTTAAGTCTGGTTTAGAATATCTTCTTGACAGGGGAAGAATCGTTAAATGAAGCTTATGAAAGAATTGAGACAATGTCATCTAGCCTTTCTGCTTTCTATTCAAATTGCTTGCATCAATCAAAAGTAAGGCATTTTTGTACTTGTTAATCAAGATGTGCAAACAACAAGTTGCAAGGAAGTGCGCTCGGTCGCAGTTCCAGCGATCCGAAGCGACGATTGAGCGAGCTGTTTGCAGCGCTTCATGCACTCTTCCTCGAGATATTGTCGTGAGTCGATAGCAATATTCTCAGGTCCCGGCTTTTGATGCTGGTAAATTGCTTACTAAACATCGTAATGGCGGTTGATGGAAGTTCCCTAGGGCTTTTAAGTCGTTATGCAATGTCACGCACAATCAAACAGCTCCGCAGAGCAAAGTAGTGATTGTTATTCGAGGAGCTAAAGGATTGTCCGTACCGGAATTGATTTATTTCATGTGACGAAATCGAAGATGGAAACGATTACAAGGCCATCACATAGAAGCTGCAAGAGCTTTCTGTGATCTGTGTGATTGAAAGTATAAACTAGGGAGAACATTTCTTGTTACTATCATGCTTTGATCACTCAGTGCAGCACGCTTCTCCTGATACTCTTAAGGCCAACTCTACATAAGTTAGACTGTGTTACATGCAGGCTGAGTATGTGGCATTATGTTTTATTTTTTATCTATTATTGTTTGACTATTTATTCATTTATTATATTTATTATTTGTTTATTTATTTATCATTTATTATTTATTTATTTATTTATTTATTTATTTATTTATTTATTACATATCACCAACGAAGAGAAAATGGTAAACTAAAAGAGCGCTAAAATATTTGGACTTCCCTTTACTTGGTGCTCGAGTGTGGAGAGGCCAATACAGATGCGGGCGGCAAAAGGACAAGACGTGGCTGAAGCGAAAGAACGTACTCGGAGAAGAGAGGGCATACCACATCAGTGAGAAGCGGACACTAACGCATTAGCAGCAGTGGCCGAGACTGAGCAGCGGTGGCCCATATCATTGGCGCCTAGCGTGCTTAATCAAGGCTTTAATATCGCTAATAACTTGTCACTTCCTGACACTTGTACCAGGAAGCTAGTGTCCCACTCAACCTGATCGGGAGGGTGCGCCTTTGAATGTGATAGCGCAGCTTGACGGTAGAAAATCTTGCCCATTAAAATAGCTATTTCTGCAGCTGACTCTTAGGTGTTTTACGCATTTCTGAAGAAGAACATGAATCAACGTTGTTGAGCCATTTGATTTGTAGTGGTGTTCCGGTCGAGTGAAGGGCTCACAGAAACAACACCTGATTCTTGATCGAGAGGGAAAGTGATTGCTTATCGATTGTACAACGCTGTAAATTCATGGAGTAGTGTACAGCTTTTCTCATCTTATTTATCATTTGTGATGCACGGTGATCCTGTCTTTAACACGTAATGCTTGAAGCAGTGAGTACGGACCCATATTCTGAGTCCGATGAGAGAGAGCGTAAGTACTTTGTGATATGTTTTTTTCTGCGAAGTGATTATCTGTAGTATGAAAGAAAGAACGATGTGTTAACACCAGAATGGGAAATTGTATTTGTTATGTTGGTTGTCATGATAATTTATACTATCTACGTGCTGACGACTAAGCAGGAAGGGTGTCAGTTTGCATTATAGTGACGCTATCGACGCCATCAACCATTTTAGGGAGGAGAGATCCTGATTCCGAAGTCGGCCACACGCCACGGCTGACTGATCTTAATCTCGAGCCGAAAAGTCTCTGGAGATAGCTCAAGACTGGCAACTCATGCGATTATTCAATGTCATACTGGTGCGCCTATCAAACAGGAGCTTTGAATCCTTTCTGTGAGTGCTACAAGCACATACGCGATAGTTAGCTTCTTTCCACCACAAGATACAGAGATTGTTAGCGTAAATACTCCTGTAGTCAATCACAGAAGTGGGTGAACAGTCCGCTGATAGTCTCCATGTCGTCCTTTCTTGGAACCTCGGCATTTGATGTTGAATTGTGCTGCAATTGTGTTTTGTACTGTATGCCAAACGAGGTTTTTAAGATGGAATCTTTATTACTAGCCTGACGTTTCGACAGCTTCGTCTTCTTCAGAGGCCTGGAGATGGTCGATGATTCCACCGATGCGGAGCAGTCGCTCACGCCCTGTGTTAGTTCGTTTTACTGACGTCAACTAACACAGGGCGTGAGCTACTGCTCCGCATCGGTGGAATCATCGACAATCTCCAGGCCTCTGAAGAAGACGAAGCGGTCGAAACGTCAGGCCAGTGAATAAAGATTCCATCTTAAAAACCTCGTTTGGCATACAGTACAAAAACAATTGCAGTCCGCTGATATTTTCCCAACAAGGGGATTATATTAACTGATTTTTCGATGAGATTCGTATCAAGAAATACAGGGTGGCGAAAAATTACGTGCGCGCGACATTTCGCTTCGTTTCGAACATTGTATGAGGAATTTATGGGTGCTTCAACTTTTCAAACTGTTTGTCTATTGCTAAGTTATTGGTTTGCAAAAGAAGAAATTGTTTTCCAAGTTCTGACAAAGACCTGTTCAAGTTGGAATGCGATTGCGCGGAAAGCACAGCTGGACTGAGAGCTAAATGATTTCTTCGAGGCTCACAGTTTTTCTACAAACCGTCACAAAAACTGAAAAGCATTGGAAAGAGGAAGACCATCCCTAAACTGAACCGCAAGAGAATGAGAACGGACTACCAACACCCGATGTGTGAGGAGAATTATTAAAAAGAGAAATGACCAAAAAGACGACCTGGGCTTGAATAAGAGTGCCGGACAGAACCAAACTTCCCGAAAATTTGTTCAGATGACACCAAAAATAAAGCGCTGAATGGATGTTATCACATATCAAACGGGCAGTTTCCCACCGTTCAAGCAAAGCAAGATCGGAAGGAAAAATTGTAGAAGTTGCGGGGTTTTTTGAAAATTTGATGATTGAGGCTGGATCAGTGCTTCAGGCGGGCCTCCACAGGTTTTTATGGATAAAAGCGCGGAAATCAATGGAAAGGTCTATCAAGAAGGGATCCTTGAGAAAGCTGTTGCCCCCTGGAAGTAGAATCATAACAATTCTGTCTTTCTACAGGAATGCGCTCGGGCCCATGGACCAATCAATCCACTTCTTCGAGACCAGTATCGGCTGTTTTGTGGCGACGGATTCATGGATCTGCTTACAGCCCGAATTCAGATTCCATTAGACTTC
>MU898173.1:0-10065 GCA_036418205.1 Ostertagia ostertagi | reverse complement strand
CCGGTGGAAGAGATGGTGAAGTTCACAGAAATCCGCTAATCTCTGTCCAGCTTCGTTGCGACTCTCTGAAGAGTGCGGGCCAATAAAAACCTCGTCTAGCGTTCGTGGTCCGATCCTGGCGTTGAAATCGCCCATTACTATGACGTAGCTACTTTTATGACCACTCACAAGTTCGGCTAATTGTTCGTAAAAGTCATCGTGTTGTTCTTCTTCGCTATCTGCTGTCGGTGCGTAGACTTGCAAAACAGTAACTCTTATCTCCTTCGAAATACTTGCATTTAGAATGCCAAAGCGGTGCCCGTAAAAAGTTACGCTCTGAATGTGTTTTGAGAAGCCTGGTGATACGATGAATCCAATGCCTCCTGAGGTTGAGTTGATTTCACGACCTCCTAGAAAAACTGTTGTTCCATCGTTCCATTTGCATGACAGCGGTTCTTTTCGTTTTGTTTCGCTCAAACCGATGACATCATATTTGATCCGTCGTGCTTCGTCAACTAGTGCCGTGAGCTGAGCAGCCGAATTAATGCCTCGACAATTGTATGTACAAGCGATTAACTGGCTAACTCTTGTCCGTTTCCTTTGGCAGCCTATGGCCCTGAGATTTCTTCGCCTTTGGCTGTTTGCTGATCCAGCGCTACCTGACTGGGCAGGGACAGCCTGCAGGGGACTAAGGCGATTTAAGAAGTGGTCGTAGTATTTTTCGTCCCACAGGATAGCCTTACAGGGCGTTCCTGTTGCTCAAGGAGAGCGCCGTCCCACCAAGGGCTTGGGCACTTCGGGTTCTTTAGTCACGAGAATCGGTATGGGGTTTCGGCGCAACCCTATTCTGGCGAATATTCCCGACCTCGCCTCAAGCTCGTACACCGCGACAAGGTAGAACCCGCGTACGAGACAGTTCTACACTAGAACGAAAAACAATACACAAACAAATACACACACCATTTCCACATAAACATCCATTATTTTCTTATTCTTTCCTGATGGATGCGAAAGAAAGGTCTTTCCGAATGTTCTTTTTTTGAATTTCCGTAGCAATGTGGGGTCGGGCATTGTCATGAACATAACAAAGTCTTGTTTTCTTTCCGTTGGTTGTCGAAGCGGTGAAGCAGTTGACTGTAAAATTCTGCGTTAACCGTTGCATTCGTAGGTAGGAGCTCCCAATGCACAACTCTTCTTGCATTTTACCAACAACGCAAAGTCTTTCTTGGATGAGGTTTGGTTCTGACTGTCGGAACTCTTTGAGAGGAACTTCCGAATCTCTCCGAGTTCACGGAGATATCTTAGCACTGTCGTCTAGCTATAGCAAGAAAAGCTCGGCCAAACACCGGGCAGACTGCCTAGGATCCTGTTCAACGGCTTCGATATCAAATGTGAAGAGACGTTCAAAGTGTGGATAATCTTCAAGTGGAAAGACGCGATTTTCGAACCGCTTTTACCAAGGACAAATAGTGACTAGAGAGACAGTGTTCTCGCCAATCATCTGGTTTGCCTTTCGAGTAGCTTAGCGAGTAGACGATTGAAGACGGTACTCATGAAAAACTAGAACTCGGAGAGCTTTCGGCGAAATTTGTATCATAGCCATGGCAAGCAGCTAGCGAATGAACTGGCAAGCTGATCGGAATCACCAAAATTGATCCCTCGTCATCATGCACGTTGCGGAACTTCAGTGGCTCTCAAAACTTTTTAGAAGACAGTAAATTTAAAGTGTGTAAAAAGGACCGACCTATACAATAGCTATCCCTACTATACAGGGTGCGCCAAAATTACGGAGACAACGCATGAGCAAACAATTTGAACTGATATTCACAGATGCTGTTTTCTTCTGTCCTAGTTTTGGTACTGTGGTGTAGAATTGTTTATGCTTACCTTGTTCAACCACCAAAATCTATGGTAGCTGCAGCGGTTGACTGATACTGACACCGTCCCTAAATCATTGGACTTCGACGTTGAGGGTTTTTGGCACGCGACAATTATCATCGTTTTGGTGTATACCCGAGCACTATCAATAGATGCTCCAAATGGTACAGGGGACAAGGAGCTGAATGCAGTCATTCTGGATGAGAAGGGCGTGTTTCTGTGGCAGCAATCTAAGGATTGTGTGCGATAGAATCTGCAGGTAGTTGACGCGCTGGTTTCACTGGATGCCACGAGAGATAGGAATCAGGGGGCTCTTTTGGATTTATCAGAGCCCATTGCTAACCTGAGTTTATTTTCACTTTGAAAATCGTTGCTGGGCCTTCCATCAAGTAGGAGCTCCCGTTTACGAGGAAAGGGTGGTTCAGTACTAGTGCAGCATTGATGCAGAACCGATTTTTTCGACTTTGTCGGCTTAGACGGTGGTAGAAACAGCATTTCAGTTATTAGGGTACGCTTCGGATCCGTTCTAGAAGCTGAGGCTTGCATAAAACACATTATGTCTAGGGATTCGTTGAAGAAACCGCTCTAAAATGAGCTTGACGAGTCCTACTCGCCACATTGCGTGCCACAGTCGATGGTTCCTCGATGTTTCTGAGGACCCGTATAAACACAAACCAAGGAATTTCAAAAATTGCATGGATGTCGACGATTCAGAATGGGACTGTGCACGTCACTGCATTTTTGTTTTCAAAGAATTGCACCTTGTTCATCTAGCACCCGAAGTCGCTGTCTCCGTAATTTTGGCGCACCCTGTATATAAAACGCTAATGTCTGTCTGTTTGTGTGTGTGTCACGAAATTCATAGCACGCGTCGCAGCAGTCGTTAGGAGCTGATTTTTTGATATGATATAGGGGGTGGGACGGGAACATATTTGGTGGGGGTCACAAGTGATAACGACTGATAAGAGCAGATAAGAGGCGCTGAAACACAAATTTCACGAAATTCATAGTGCGCTTCGCAGCAGTCGTCAGGAGCTGATTTTGGGACATGATATAGGGGGTGGGACGGAACATATTTGGTGGGGGTCAAAAGTGATAACGACTGATGAGGACTGATAGTAACGATATGCGTACGAACGTAGAGAGCACTTGAAATAGAAAATAGAGAGCAGATTGTAGATAATGCCTTTCATTTCAATATCATTTCATCAGCGTTGTAATTGTAAACTCAAACACCTTTCGACCGCTACACCTTCTAGAGTTCTTGAGGATGAATGATATGCCAAGATGAGCAGCCTATGCAACGGACAGTAATACATTTAACGAAGCAGCTATAATTTAGCGGTGAAACCTAAAGCTTCATCGATTGTCAGTTCTATCAATGCGCGCGGTAGCGGGCGGAGCTAAACTGGTGATGAATAATAAAGCCGGGAAAATGGAAATCGCTCACGCACCCTGAAATCTCTCTTTCTCTGCCGCCCAAAGTTTAGTCCGATGTTTAGTAGACTACGAGATGTCATAACGCGTTGCGAGTGCTTGCCATCACAGTGCGTAGTTTGCGATAGCTCTTGGCCACTTCTTGGTGAGGTCTTGAATGGATAAACAAATAACGTTCATAGATTTATTATATCCCTCTTCGAGGAGAGGGCGAGCATAGGAACACTGGCTTTTGCGACTAATTCGGTGCAAGACTAAGGTCAGTCGTCCTTCTCACACTATTTTATTGGGTTGTCCCATAATTGCTGGCCGATTTTTGTTCAAATTCAATTTTCTTCATGTCAAATTAGCTTCATGAAATAAGTTGATATGTTGAAGAACACATCAGGACCTTCAGCCAGGATGTTTCAGAAGCTCAAATGCGCAACGGGATAATTAAGTAGGAATTGAAAGAGATCAACGACCAAACCCAACATTATGCCTTAGACCATTTAAACCATTTCAAGAAGGAACCTTGCAAGGAGCGCGGTAGGCAAGATCGTTTGCCCCAGTCTTTGCTACTGATCGGGCACTGAGCTATTGGCTCAATAGCATCGGCAAAGACGATAGGAGCTGCAAAGTTCGACCTCATCATGGACCTCCAGTCACTTTCGATGAGGACCGCTTGCGCTACGAATAGGAAGTGCATCCGGACGCTATTAGCAGGAAACTGTAGCAAACATCTGGACGCAGCCTACGCTCCATGAGTCGACACCTGAATGGAAGGGGCTGTAGCAGAATGAAGCCTCGATGGAAACAGCATGCATCGACTGACCATGACCGAGAAGCACGCCTGACCATCTGCAGAAGTTTCATTCTGCGACCGTATAGACAGACATTCCCTAGTTGGTCACCAGTGCAGATGAGTCATGAGTCCACCACGATAACAACACGCGGCACGCCGGTGGCTACCTCGCAGCCTGGACCCACCATCTCAACCAAAGCCGAGCTCTTTCATCAGAGGATATTACCCCCGGTTGTTGGATTCGCTGGGTATCCCGTTTTGAGAACCATTTCACTTTATGCAGACAAGCATTGCGAAGGTAACCATGGAATAACTCCCAAGTTGGCCGCAGCAGTGCGGGAGAACCGTTCGAAACGTCTCAAAATCTCCTTTCCTCCGGATGAACGCCCGAAATCACATTGCAAAGATAACTCGCCACGTTTCGAGGGAAACTGGCTGGACCACGACACCACATCTATCGTATAGCCCTGACATTGCTCCATCGTACTATCTCCTCCCCAGCCGCCTGAAGCAGCAGCTAGGTCTCCGGGCTTTCCATCTCACAGCTTCACTCGTTCTGGGAGGAATGCATCCATTCGTTCCCTAGCAAATGGATGCATATCAGTGATTATGATGGTGGTTATATTTTTGATCAATTGTTTTTAAAAAAACATAAAATTGAAGAAATTAAATCTTCATCAATATTGGATTCCGCACTCAACCATTTTGGCTAACGGTTTACGCTCGCTCTCCTCTTTTCATTTCGATTTATCCTTTCTTAATTCCTTAATTGGATCACTCAAATCGGGACCATGGCCTCTCAGCTCACTCGTAAACGCTTAGTAACAATGTTTACCAAGAAGTTAGAGCATATAATAGGACAAATTAAAATAGAGAAACTTGAAGAATCTTCGTTTGGTAACAGTACTACCCAGGAAGAGAAATTTACACCATCGCTTAGAGGAAGCATCAGCGCGATACTGTCAATATGGGGGAAAAAGGGTGGGGAAAGTTCTTAAAAAGCTAGCCACAGCCTCTGATGGTCTGGAGCATATCGAGAGAAGAAATAGACGACCTAGGTGATTACGCGCGAAAGGTAACGGCGCTTTCTATGACCTTTGATGACCTTATACTTCTCCGAGCCCGCTTGCATGCTTTGTCGTCGAAGCCACCACAGCGGTCGATCGCTTCTAGTGGGTACAGTACATGGGTCGGCACAAACATCGCCAGCTGTGATGACTCATGTGCAGACAAGACAGTTGGAGTTACCCCCTCTCCCAATCCCAGTGTTTGCGGGGAACATATGGGAATGGGACAATTTTTGGGAAATATTCAACAATAACATCCATTCAAGGGATATACCCGAAATGCTCAAACACAACTATCTACTGGACGCTTCAAAAGGGGAGGCCGAGAATGTAAATGACATTCAGAGCGCCGACGAAAGAAACCTATCCAAAGGCGACAATGTGCTTTCGTAACAAATCAGTGACGGAGAAAAACTGGTGAACCAATTAGTGGAACGATTGAAAGCGTGCATGCTGCGTACACCGTCAATAAAAACCAGCGCTTCCTTTTAGAACAACTTCAAGCCACTTACCGCCGTCGAAGGACAAGGGGAAGACATCAATAGTTCGTAGCTCATCAAGAAAGTTCTGGCAAAATTCTCCGATTCCACAAAAAGGAAGGATTATTTCTAAAAGGCAAGGTCTTTCTGGTACTCCATTTACAATGACCAATCTCTTCAAGTTCATAGATGAAATTCTATCGGCAGAAGAGATGTTCCTACTGTATACCGATAGCAGTCCACAAAACGCGAAAGGGCGTAACTTCTATGGGAAAAGACGACCTTACCAACCAATCACGGCTACGTGCATGTACTTTAAAAAGGGGTCATTCAGCCATGCACTGCATCTACAGTATGCTCCAAGAATAGGTCGGGCATAACTTAGAGCCATTCAGCTTGGCCTTATCAATGCGCATCATCTACTCATGCTTTTGGTGCAGCTGAGATAACGAAACGCATGTCAGAGAGTGCTCGTAGACGTATGGGGACAGGAAGGCAACCTCCACGTCCTTGAATTACATTACACATCAAATTACTTTTGAATCAAATTACACACAATTTATTAATTGAATCAAATTACACACAATGTTTTGACCCTCATCGTACGCCCCGCCGCCACTTTCCAAATCAAGATCAGGAATTCTTTCGTACTCTCAATTTGCCAATAAATCTCAGACAAGAGAAGGAAGTCATTCAGCCATCTATTCTACTTGGGATGGTAAGAAAGTCCTGAGGCGATTTTTAGAAGCTCCAGAACTTTGCTCATTATCAATTCTAGAATCTACTGAATGGTAGATTATCGCTGTCGACTTGACTTTAATCATGACGTCAACTCTACAAGAGCGCTCTCGAGCGATCATCATCAATGACGTTGCAGCACAGGAGCAGTGGAAACTGTTCAACATCATCAGCAGCACATTGGCAGGGCCAACCGGGTGTGTATCAAGTGGTGCGAATGGAAATTTTAGCACCTAATTAGTGCTGCGTCGCGACTAGGTGCGAAGTGACCTCTAATTTTGGCACTTTAATTAGTGCTGGCTGGCGATTGGCGCCAGCTATGTGTGGGCGAGACGCGCCGTACATGCACCATAATGGTGCAAAGGATTGGAGAACAGCGATTTTGGAAGCGGCAAAGGAGATTTCAGATAAAATGTGCTTTAATTATTGTTACTGGTTTTTAAACTTCTGACTCCTGTGAACAAATCAAAGTACCAAAATCACCTGGGTTCAGGAAGCTGCGATGCATCATTACCCAGAAGGCCACGAAACCATCGTTGGGTAAAAAAAGTTGTGCCAAGATCCCTGCAAGGTGACTTTGCTGCTGCCCAGTCACTTCATGCGGTACCCATTTTGTACAGCTTTCTTACCTTTCCAAGTACCTTCAGGCGCTCCGAAAATTTCAGTATGCTTGCTCAAGGTTGATGCTGCTGGCTGCCGTACACTTGTTTGGAAATCTTCTTCTGCCGGTCTTCAGAAGGCCGCCGTCAAGAGGAGAATGTCGTCCGTAACCCCCCTCACTTCGAATCTAGATTTCCCTAACTTGAAAGCTTCGGAGCCATCGAAGCAGTGTGCTTTATTGCAACATCCTTAGCCCCACACAGCAATCCTATTCCGAGCTGTCCGCACAGCACCCTCTCCAAATTTCAACTCATAGAAGTGAACCTGCTCAAACCACTACTTTGACGCCTTCACTTCAAACCTTTAAAAAAAGTGAGGCCCGAGTCCCATCAAAATACAATGGCCGTGCAAGAAAGAGAATGAAATGGGCTTTCCAACGATATGCAATAGTACAGCAATCGTATGGAAATTTGATATCTCTAACCTAGTTTAGAAAGTGTAGTGACTAATAATAATAATCAATAATAATAACAATAATAATAATAGCAATAGTAATAATAATAAATATGAGCATCAATTCACTTTGTTTTGTTCCCAGGAGTCAGAAGTCTAAAAACTAGCAATAATAAATTAATAACCACATTTTATCTGAAATCTCCTTTGCCGCTTCCAAAATCGCTGTTCTCCAATCCTTTGCACCATTATGGACATGTACGGCGCGTCTCGCCCACAGATAGCTGGCGCCCAATCGCCAGCCAGCACTAATTAAAGCAACAGTCCAGGAACGAATTTGCGGGCCAAAAGCACCTATATGGAAGTTGTAGGTGAAAAGTGGTCGAACGTAAAGAGAAAAAGTGAAGAAAACGCCCAACTGGGGCTTAGACAGGGACATGCCCTGCCGTTTAGGGAGACGTGTGTTGGACGAGTTGTCCGAACCTGCCCGTAGTACATGCGCTTTAATTGCAACTGCTGGCAAATAGCTGCATGCTTGCAAATACATAACTACTTGCCAGCAATCGAAATTGAAGCGCTTCAATTGCGTTCTTATGGAATCGACCTCATACAGCGCGGCGGTCCCGCAACGACCGCTAGTCAAGCGCGACTCTGCACAGCGTATGTTGGGCGATCCGCCTCTTTATGGGTGATCCGCCCCCTCCAAGAGGACTTCGACCCCTTCCAGCGCATTTTAGAGGTAGGTTTTGAAATTAAAGACATTTCCTATAAACTTTAGTTGGGCTGGGGCATGTTTTGACCGCCTAATGACCAAGTAGTTGAAACCCTGCCTGGACTGTTGCTTTAAGTGCCAAAATTGAGGTCACTTCGCACCTAGTCGCGACGCAGCACTAATTAGGTGCTAAAATTTCCATTCGCACCACTTGATACACACCCGGGCCAACACCAGTGCCAAACTCTGGTTCGCAAGCTTCAGAGGAGGAGACACGGCTTCCGAAAACAAGTCAAGGTTGGGAAGCCCCCAAACAGTGGAAGACTCCACCGTTCTCGGCGCTGTCGAAGAGGATCCGGGAGGTTAGCACCCGCAGCCTTGTGATAAGACTCGGGTGCACCCATCCCACAGTCCTCGGTCCCCTCCACGCCCTCGCCACAGGAAAGTGCCGACTCGATGGATCCCTCATGTCTTGACCGATAGCACGCGGTTCAGGCGGGTACCCATTTGTCAGTTTCTCCTTCTTTGTCCGCACCGAAAGGAGTTTTTGGAAGGCATGATTACGAGAGATGAGAGTTGGGTCCTCTACGATTCTAACAAGCACAGTGCCGTGTGGCTCCTCGAGGAGAAGACCCGCCGACACAAGCAAAATCGGACCTTCACCCCAAAAGCTGTCTTCTTTGCTGCCTCTGGGATTCGCGAGGAATGTTGTATTATGAGCTGCTCCCGCAAGGACATACCGCTACCGGCAGCATTTACGCCAGTCAGCTCCAGAAACTAGCGGACGCTGTTCGAGAAAAACGACCGAGACGAACTTCTGTCCACCTACTCCACGATGACGCCAGGCCCCACATAGCTAAAGAGACCCGTGCAAAATTGGAAGAGCTGATCTGGGACGCGGTTCCCCACCCACCCTATTCCCCTGACATTGCCCTCTCTGATTATCACTTATTTCATCCCCTCAAGGCATTCCTAGCGAAGAAAAAATTAAAAATGGATTAACATGCATTGTTTTTACGCACCTGGCCTGCTCCTAACTTCACCGCATCGAACATCCATTGGCTCTTTCAGGAGTATTGCCACGGCACCTTCCAAAGGACATGCCAAGCTAGCACATACTACAGGTATATTAGAAAATTCTACGAAACACCGAAAACGAAAACAAAGACAAAATAATGCCGGAAAGAATGGAGTAGGAAAAGGGCTACAAAACAATGTTGTTCGCGCCGCTCCCCATGAATATCATCCTACGACCCACCAACGAACACGCGGGTCCCGCCCTATGCCAGCCATGCACCACATCCCAAGGTGGGCGGTCGTAGCGGGGCCAGGCGGCGATAGCGCATAGTACATGCCCTGGGGCCTTATTACCGCGCCGTTCGGGATTTTGAGCGTGGGAACATCTCTACGGGTGCGTAACCAAGTACAGACATGACCGAAAGGGTTGGTTTGGTCAACTAATCCCGACCTTTGCCTTTAATCACGGACCAGACTGAGAGTTCAAGGGATCAAGAGTAAGGGAGCAAGAAGACCACTTGCGGCGACAAAGTCGGGCAGCTTGCAGCTTGCACCTGTCTTGAACGAGCTTGGCCCCATGGGCTGTAGCACTGTCCTGCTAGCAACACCACGACTTGCTCCAAGAGTGAAAGTTGGACCAAAGCTTTAATGCGTTCTCCAGTATGCACGTGCTGATCTTCACACATGAATCGGGGAAAACTCACCATCGACCACGACTCACCCCCAATCATTACTGATGCCAAGTTAGCCGTTCTTTCAACAATCTTCCCTCGTGAGATGGCACTCCCGATATTCTGAGCTAGAATGTGATCGCTTTGGCGATTCAACATCGGCTCCACAGCGAATATTTTCTCGTCAGAAAAAACGATCGAGAGTTGCGTGTCGCCAGTGAAGCGCGCTAGTAACCTTCCAACTTTTTGA
>MU898170.1:0-11946 GCA_036418205.1 Ostertagia ostertagi | reverse complement strand
GCAGGAGGAAGTTAGACGCTAAGGAAGTGAGCGGTCTTCCCATAAAAGTTTCTTTGGTCACTTAATGAAATGGGCATACGATAACTAAATGCGTACTGAAAGTGGTTAGGTATGATGTGCTGATGCAACCTTAGCTTTCTCACTTCTTCATCACTCTCTATGAAAAGCAGTAATATTCACTTGCGCTAGAATTTGATTATATTATGACAGCACAAAGTACACAAACAATGCTCTTCTTGGAGAATAGATCGAAAGAATGAATACTTGAAAATCTTCAATACCCGATCAAGACGAACGAACCTCTCCAGTAATGGGATTCACTCCGCCTGGATGTCTCGGTAGATACGGATCTTCATACGGTTTCTGAAAAAATTCTTCTCCTTCGGTATTTTTTTTGCTTTTTTTTGATACGGCTATGCTGTGGTAGCGTTTTTCTTAGCTTCCACTATTGCAATCGATCAATAAAAACTAAAAAAAAACCAATCAAGTTTGCAGCAGTGTTTATGCAACCCAAATGTTGTACTACACAGAGTAGTGCCACTGTTTCACTGCGTGAGCTCAGAAGACTCAAAAACAAGCCCAAAGTCGTAGTTTCTGCGCAGTGCATCGAAGTTGCACAGCTTTGCAGTTATTCTGCAAAACTCTGCTACTTCGATGCACTGCACGTAAATATGGCAGGGTCAAGCATAGTTCTGCATCAGCTAAGGTTGAAGCTTTCAAGCGATGTCAGGGAGGAATAGAAGAATTGGTTCTGGACGATTTTGGGATTGTTTCTGAGGGTTTTGAATTCCTTCGCTTGAAATTATACCGCCTCATCGCGTACTACTTTTGGTACTGAGACGGCTCCGAAGCAGCACATTGTTGACGAAACCGCGTGGCAAGAATGAAAAATATCACTGCAGCTTTTAATAACTAACAAAAAATCATTACGAAACTCAAAAAACAACTATAACCGCGTCCATTTGTATGCACTTGATCATTGTTCCAAATTTATAGCGAAATATAGAAAGCCATACCACCTCATCCAACTTTCCCGGAGGAGTCTTCTCCTTTCATGATCTCTTCCTTAGTTTTCTTCGGTGGTTTTGGTTTTTCAGTGCTCAGTGCACGGAATGTCGTCAAGCGGAATCCGAGGCTCCTCCCAGCGGTACGGAGCATTCTGAAAAGAGTGATGAAAGGAACAGTAACAGGCTAATCAATGACATACGCCACTCCTCGCGGTCAACAAAGGTAGAAACTTTCTTCAGCCTGAAACTGAACGCGAACAAATCATGAGACGTTCAGCGGCGTAAACAAAAAAGTTGTCTGCAGCAACGGACCTGCCCTCGTCAACAGTAAAGGCTGAACAACACAGTGGCCGGACGCATAGTCGGTCGGACGACAGCAACGACTGCTGCTGTCGGACGACAGCAACGACTGCAGGTGTCGCATAAACCGCGGTCGCAAATGGAAGGCGACGCGGTCACCCAATGCAAACCCAGACAACACGTGACTGCGCGTGATCGTATTTCGAAAGTCCCACTGTAGTGTGGAATAGTAGCTGCGTATTGATCTTGCGACACTTGCAGTCGTTGCTGTCGTCCGACCGACTATGCGTCCGGCCTACCCTGGAGTGGCTGATCTCGCCGCATTGCCGCGGCCGGTACATCTTATTTGACGGCGCGCGCAGCTCTGTTCCTAGTGGACGATCATGCTCGCAGTTGTGTTCATTAGGACAGGAGGGGTTTTTCGCGGTTTGCAGCGCGAAAACATATCTGCGAAGGGATACCTTAAACCGACGTTCATAAAGTCGGCGAACGGGACAAAGCAAATGCGATCGCCTCCATCGCATTGTTTCCGTCGCCGACTATGACGTCGCGATCTAAGCGCGCTGAGATGAGCGGTGACCAAGGTCCCGCAGCAAAAAATGGCTTGCCGCTGCAAAACAGTCGGATGAGTCGTTTCTGTTCTAACACGGGGCTCGGAACGAAAGAATGAATATGCTTCGAACGAAAGGAATGAAGGACTTCGTGTCCCTCGAGCGAGGAGGGTCCACTGGACAACTCTGCACGCGACAGGGACGAATGGAGACGTTGCTGGCGCCCGCTCGAGCAATTCGATGATCAACGGGACGACAGGTGATACAGGTGAGGTGAACGGGGGATCGGACAATCGTATGAGAAAACAATTACGCTGTGCGGGCGAAGCCGTCATGTGCTCCAGGGAGGGGGGCAGTGCGCCGCGCTTTTCCGCGTTTGCTTCGTCCGTGGCCTGATAGTACTAATCAGGAAAGTCAGGGTGTGCCAAGCTTTTTCAAAATGGTTTCTTGCATGACATTGGGGCACATATGGGGACCACAGAAGCATGGTTCATTTTTCCTGAACGGCCCTCTGAATACCAGAAAAGGGGTCCCTAGTTCGATTCCTCGTGGTGACAAATTTTTGCATTTCGAGTTGACGTTTCAAAAATAAACAAAAACTAAAAAAATCAAAAAACACAACTCGCGCAAAATGAGTTGGAGCCATGAATAATTATGCCATATGCGATTAGGCAAGTTAGTAACCCTTTTTTTTTTAAACAAATAGAACTTTTGATTGAAAAACTGGTGAAAAGCTTGTGATACCACAGTGGAGCTGTGTCCACACTCTTTGCCCAATTTTGAGTCCAGCCTTTTTGTGAGATTATCACGGGCCTAATCATGAATATGGTACTATTATTCATGCTAACTCCATTTTGCGCGAATTTTGGAACGTCAACTCGAAATGCAAAAATTTGTCACCACGAGGAATCGAACTAGGGACCCCTTTTCTGGTATTCAGAGGGCCGTTCAGGAAAAATTAAACATGGTTCTGTGGTCCCCGCATCTGCCCCTATCATGCTCATGCAAAAGACCGTTTTCAAAAAGCTTGTCACGCCCTGAAAGACCTTCCTGGTAAGCTAAGGAGTGGGCAGGAACATTGGGAAGATGGAAATTGCTATGATCCTGGAGTTCGTCCTCCCCTGGCTTAGTCCCGATTTAGCGAAGGGGAAATGCTTGCACAGAAAAATGCAGAGATCGCGCGCGACGACTGGCCCCCCGTCGTGGCCACTGCCTGCATTGCGCCGACCAAGCCTTAGGGAGAGGAGGGGATTCTGGGATTGCTTACGGGAATGTCACTCCCCTTGCGTTGGTCCTCAACTAATAATTAAAGCAACAGTCCAGGCAGGGTTTCAACCATTTGGTTTTCAAGTGGTGGAAACATGCCTCAGCCTGATTGGAGTTCATGGGAAATGTCACAAACTTCAAAACTTACCTCTGAAAGGCGTTGGAAGCAGTCGAAATCCTTCAAGAGGGGCGGATCCACCGATCCGTGGTGGGGCCGCCTCCAAGCAGCTGTGCAGAGCGCTTGCTCGACTAGCGGTCGTTGCGGGACCGCCGCGCTGTATGAGGTCGATTCCATAAGAACGCAATTGAAGCGCTTCAATTTCGATTGCTGGCAAATAGTTATGTATTTGCAAGCATGCATGGCTATTTGCCAGCAGTTGCAATTGGAGCGCATGTACTACGGGCAGGTTCGGACAACTCGTCCAACACACGTCTCCCTAAACGGCAGGGGGAGTCCCTGTCTAAGCCCCTGCCCGACGTTTTTTTCTACTTTTTCTTTCTCCATTGACCAACTTCTCACCTGCAACGTCATTATAGGTGGTCCTTACCCGCGAATTCGTTCCTGGATTGTTGCTTTAAGCTAATGTCGCCTACCATCCGCCTGCTTTTTAATGGCCACCCTTAAGTCTTGAGCGCCAGAATATCACTGAATGCCTCTAAGGGGTGTGGAGTGGGGACGGGGAGGAAATGCTCCCTTCTTACTGAAACGGGAGATACTGCGCCGGGGAACAAAGGCAATTTAAGATTGGGTTGCGTGAGCCCATTTTTTTTTGCGACAAAAGTTTGATATGCAAAGTCACTTTGGCCAGTAACTTACTATTTGAAGTCGTCCCCGCCCTACGGTGAGCCACGTAACGCCTGTTTGTTATGAATGTTAAAAAACAAGTGAATGATGTCTCATCGGTGCTTTTTGTGTAATAATCTGTGGACTTGTATTTGGTATGCCTATTTGTGACAGTTGTTAAAAACTTACTACGTTTTTTATCCCTTTATGTACTGTTTTAGGGACTTTCTTCCATGAATAATTGAATTGGCCACTAATGATTGGAAGAAAATTGTCCCAAAGGTCAGTGGCACGATCATTACCGTATTTCTTGCTATTTCGCTTCGGAAATAAAAAGATTGTCACTGCGGAAAAAGGCAAAAAGAACCACAGCAAACATTGAAATTAGGGACGTCGCTCAGTGTAAGCGTTGCCGTTCGGAAGAAGGAGAGGAAAGGGCGCTTTGCGAGGACAGGAAAACACGAGAGGTACGGTGCACGAGCGGTGGCCAACATGTGCTGTCGAAGGAGCGAGAGGATAAAGAATGCAAGCGGCTGCAGAGATCAGGGGGGGGGGGGGGGTAGTCGGCATTAGCTCCTGTTGTACACTGTTTTAGTTTTGCGATAGCGGCCACGACCTTGTGATTAGGGATTTTCACTACCACTCAATGGAAAATTGCCCTGAGAACCTAATCGCGACCCGTGCCTTTGAGAATCTGATCACGACCGTACCTTCAAGGTACCGAGAACTGTAATTTCGTGGTTCAAACATAGCCGAAAACATTTCAACATTTACAAGTTCGCAGATTTTTTTACACAGTGAACGGTAATGATGAATAACAACAACAACAAACAAAAACATTAGAGAACCAACAAATAGAATAGTAGTTCATTATAAGATCATCGCATTGATGCGCTCAAATTCCGGTTGTAACGCCACAAAGAGGTGCTGCCAGAATACCGGATCCTCTTCATCGATATCCGACGAGAAGAACACCTGTAAAAATTCGGTTCCAAGTTACAACAATATTTATATCAATATCAGTATGAAAGGCGGAAGTGGTGTAGTGGACAAGTGGCGCGCTTACCACGCGAGCGGTCCGGGGATCAAATCCTGGGTCGTGAGTCGCCCGGGCCAACCAAGCCTTCCATCCCTCCGGGGTCGGTTAATTGGTACCAGACTTGGGTCGGTTAATTGGTACCAGACTTGTCTGGGAGGATAAAAACACTGACTTGTACATCGGCTGGCCCCCGCAAGTCATTGTATAGGCCACATCGCATTCAAACGCCACTACGAATGTACAAATGGAAGTAGAATGCGTGCCGCATCCCAAAAAGGGATTGATCAACGGCAAATGCTTTATCCTTTATCCTTTTTATCAGTATTGAAAACAGTGTGCTGCCACATGAAAATGATCGTCAATAATCGCGGTAGATTAACATACTTTTTGCAATTATTAGGTGTTTCAGAAAGTTCTGTCGTTTTCTGACATTCCACTTTTGGATGCTTTATTTCCCTTGAAATCTAGGAAAGCTGCAATTGATGTTGATGTCATTTTGAAGAACTTTTCCAGCTCTATCCAATGCTCAGCACAACTTTATCCTAAAATATTTTCTTATAGCTTTTTCAAAGCTTTGAATTCAGTATACTCGAGGAGCAAGCTGGCATGACTTTCTTTTTCTAGCTTTAAATAGACCTGAAAGTGGCGGGATCAGTTCAAGATATCAACGATGCTTTGGGCCTAGATTTGCAATAAATGTGCTCAGAAGCAGTAGTTAAAAAATTTATTGTAAGGAAGGCGAGAGCCTTGAATATGATGAGAGTAGTGGTCGGACATCGGACGGTGTCTCCGATTAGCCAAAAGTTCTGATTGAAGCACTTGTGCGTAAGACCATAGAGGAGGTTCTGCCCAACGTGGGCGTATATGGTTTGTACAGCCAAGCTATACGGAAGAAGCTGGAAAGTCTAAAAAATTCGATAGTGGCGTGCCGCGACAAATCACCAATTTGAAGCATCGTCCATCAAATTGTCGCTGGTTTTATGTGGTGAAAGCGACTCGTTTCTCTACAGATTTGCGACGTACAATAAAGAGCGGATTCTTCTCTATAGTCTACGAAAGTTTGCTGAATAGATCGACGGCGATGAAGCTCTACAAACTTTGCAGAATTTAAACTGTGCTGGAGGAGGGTTGTGGCAGCTTTCATGGGGCCAGCGGCTGGCCATGTTCTTCAGTATCAGATGGAACTGTTACAGTGGAGAATCAATCTTTATACTAATTCAAAAATCATCAAAAACTCTAGGACATGGGTCCAGCATTCCTCATTATAAAGGAACACACACATCCCTGAAAGGTGTCTTGAACGCACATCGCACGGCCAACCCTTCACAAGTTGTACCAGCTGAACTTCAGAGTGGTTCTGCGAACATCTTACTTAGTAGACCTTTGAACTATCTACTGTCAAACTTCTGACGATCTCGATAGCTTCCTTGAAGAGAAATACATCAAAAACCAACATGATGCTAAAACGACCTTCCCTCAGTTCATCGCCTCCAGAGGTCCAGCATTCCAAATAAACGTACCCTGTTGAACGGTTTCTTATAGAACAAGATTCGCGCTTTCAAATGGTTTTTTAATCAACTCGAAAGGTTTAGCCCAAGCCGAGATACGTGCATTTAAAATTAGGGGCTGGAAAACGACAGAACTTTCTGAAACACCTAATACTTACCCTTATGCTTCAATTCACGCTCGATCTGGAAGCTCATCTCAAATGCGATTTGGCTTATACAAATAGCCGATGTGCAAGATAGCATTATAGTTATCTCAAGCGAGTCCGGCGCCAAATGGACAGGAATTTTCCTGACAAAAGTGGGCTCGGTCTGATGCTCAAGAGAATATCATTTCGAGCCCGAAGAGCGGTGCAGAGCTCCGATCGTGGACAGCCTTGGGAGGGAGCCACGGAATAGTGTGGATCAGGCAGTGAAGGCTCGGGTCAACGCTGCATGGATGAAATGGAGGGAGTCCACTGGAATCCTCTGCGATCGAAGGTGCTCCAGAGCGCTCAAAGGGAAGGTGTACCGGACAGTGGTAAGGCCTGCGATGCTATACGGCAGCGAGTGCTGGCCCCTGAACAAGAATCACGAAAGGCAGCTTCACTCCGCCTGAAATGAGGATGCTGAGATGGGCCTGCGGCTGGACGCGGCTGGACAGGTCAGAAACGAGGATGTCAGAGCGGTCATGCAGACTGCCCCTGTCCAGCTGAAGGTACGGAGAACAGCGTCTGCGATGGTATGGGCATGTGCTAAGGAGGCCACAGGATCATCCGATAAGAACAGCGATGGACTTCGAAGTGCAAGGCAAGCGACCGCGAGGAGCCCCAAAGAAGAGGTGGAGAGATGTGATCAAGAAGGATCTAAGTGAAGTCATGGCCACAGCAGAGGACGCCCTGGACAGACTAAAGTGGCGACGACTGACAAAGACAGCGGACCCTGCGACTGCGCGGGACTAACGCTAGGGAGAAGAAGAAGAAGAAAGGAGTCTGTCGCCATCGATGGGTGGGTGTGGATCGCTAGGACAGAAAGTGACTTTTCCGCTTTCCGCATTGCGAAACTTTTTTTTTCGCTACGAGAGCCCTAACTCCACTCTTCTACAGTGGTGAACCTTTGGGTTTCTGGCAGCGAAAAAGGTTCTTCGCTACAAAAAGCGGTCGTCTTTTGCTGGAGCAAGCCTTTGCAGAATTATACCTCCTATGGGAAGGAAAAGAATCCCACCCAATGAGCAAGTCTTTACTTTGAAAAACGTTACGAGTAAATTCAGCAAAGGCTTTGCCCGACACTGACCAGAGTGGACCAGGAACAAAACGTTGAGCAGATCAACAAATTCATCAGTTCGACGAATGACTCTCTAGTTCTCCGGATTAGACTGATATGATTTCAAATAGGCTGCCTAGAAGAGAAAAGTCTTGGTTCATTATACACCCAAATTTGAACCCTCCAATAGGCGCTTTCTGAAATCGTGGACCGAAATTGATGGGAAATAATCTCCCCTTTAAAAAGCGAGAAAGTGTCGGGTGCAGACCAAACACCGCAGCTGACGACGGCCTTCAAGTGAATCTGGTTAGAAGTTGTTCATAGTGATAGCTGATTTCTGGTAAATGATAGTTGTAATTAGTGACAATCGATAGAATACAACTGCAACAGGCAACAAAAATTCCCAATTTTTTTTTTACTGGCAAAAAAACAATTAACGTTGTGTGAGGCGTCGTCTTTGTGGTGATGGTCCGACCCACGACAATTTCTCGCTTTTTTGAAGCGGGAAGGTACCGATGTGCGCATGCGACGACAGCTGAAGGTGAAGGACACTTCTCTCCCAGGAAAACGACAGAACGGAGCGTCGTATGCTAACCGTATTACTTCGTATAAGATGCTATACAAAAAATTACCCTAATTTCCGGTGTATAAGCCCGCGCCGATTTCACGTAAAACCACCCCCGCTCGTGCAGTGTAACTTTGTACACCTTAGAAACCACCGCAAATTTGCCTATAGAGGTAAGTCGATGCCCTGATCACGAAAATGACTTTCATTTTCAGCGCTGGCGCCATCTGGCGCCAGTTGGCGCCACCTTGTCACGACCCTTGTTTTCGTCAAAATCGGTGTAAACTTCAGTATAGGGGTTATTTGGGACCCTGATTACGAATATGACATTCATTATAGGCGCTGGCGCTGTTTGACGCCTATTTTCTGCTCGTCTGCGCTCTCCAACCGAGATATGTGCACTAAACAACGTTAACGCCAAAAACGAATGTCATATTCGTTCGTATAAATTTTTTTTTTTGTCCAAGGGTTTTTTTTTTCCAAATAACCCCTATACTGAAGTTTACACCGATTTTGGCGAAAACAAGGGTCGTGACAAGGTGGCGCCAACTGGCGCCAGATGCCGCCACCGCTAAAAACGAATGTCGTTTTCGTGATCAGCATATCGAATTACCCCTATGGGCATGTTACGGTTGACTCTAGATGTACTCAAGTACACTGCACCAGTGGAGGTGTTTTTACATGATACTAGCGCGGGCTTATACACCGGAAAATAGGGTAAATGTTTTCTGCCAATGAAATGATTAGCCTGTTGCAGTTGTATTCTATCAGTTGTCACTAATTACAACTATCATTTACCAAAAATCAGCTATCACTATGAACCACTACTAACCAGATTTACTTGGAGGCCGTCGTCACTTGTGGTGTATGGTCTGCACCCGATGCTCTTCTCGTTTGAAGGGTGTGTGAAGCTAGCGGCAAGTATTTCAAAACAATTTTGGAATTGCCATCTTTTCTACAAATAATATTCATGGTCAGAATTGAGTACTAAAAGTTAGTCATAAATGCTGACAGATAAAAGTGCACCACAATTTTGCCTCACCCTGTAAATATCCACCTAAAAAACCGCGAAGATTTCTTGATATCCTATTCATAAGATAACCCGAACTTCCGTAAGAATTTGTTTTTCATGGAGTAACTTTTACCTGTTTCCCTTGAAAATGTTTTGCGATTCGGGTTGTCACAGCTTTCACGCAGACATTCTGTGTGTTCGGTGTGTCAATTAACATTGACGACATCGGAAAAAGTGAAAGTCCGAGTGATGTGATATCCCTTAAGTAACTTTCTTTGAGCTGTTTTTTGCCATTTCTGTCATTCATGCAGAACCCTACAGTACTTCAATATGAGGCTACCAGATATAGAACATGTTGAACCGAGATACTACTGAAAAATGAGAACGATTAGAAACTTACTTTGAACCCACCCAAAACCATAAGCAACTGTCGAATAACAGCACATATCCACGATACTCATGATTGTCAAATTTTAGCTCAAACTCTCTTCGCATCTCTTTGAGGTCTGGTCGTTCTTTCAGAAAATTACCTGAAATTCGGGCAAAATTCGAGGGCTAGGAAGAGCTGGCCAACTTCTACGTTTGTTCAGAATATTGTTGGATCAATTCTGAAGGCACGGATCGTGATCGAATTGGCGATGTTCTGCTAAAAAGAAGTGAGAGGTGAAGGCCAGTGGGGAAAAAAGCGAAAGGCACCGGCGAATTTTTCTTGTGAGGTCGACTGTGGAAGAGGGTGAGAAGGGTTTGGAGTACAGGGAAAACGCGAGAGTGCATATCGTACGCGAGAGGGCACAGACACCTAAATATGTTGCGATTATAAGGATAGCAACGGTCGCAGCTGTCAAGCGAAAGCATTAGCTCGCTTGTCGCTTACTTTCAGGTCGCGACAACACCAACACCCTTGTGATTAAGGGTACTGCAAGCTCATTGAGAAGTGAACTTCTTTAAGGACCATCGAGACCCGTGCCTCTACACCTTTTGATGTGGGAACAGTAATTTATTGCTGCTGTCACTGGGTATTAGAGCCATGATAATGACATGTAGAGCAGCCCCATCAGTTTGACTTTTCTGTTGTTTCTGTATCAACGCGAGTGGGCGCTATCACTATTGTAAAAGAATCATCTACGGGAAAATCATGATTCTGTCTCACCAACAAATCACAGGCCTGAGACCCACCATCTACAAATCAAAAAAATGCTTGTTTTATTTGTTAACTGCTGTTTTTGGCCGCAGTTCGCCTTGCGAATGTTAAAAATGCGTTTGTTCTGGCCAAGAATTCGAGCTGGAACGACGGTTACGCTTCCAAATTCCGCCGTACATCTGCCACAAATGTTGGCGACGGGAACGATTCCACTTGGTTCTCAGAGTGCCTTCACTAGGAACCTTTTTTGGCTTTTCTACCCATGGCAGCAACAGCATTTCTCCTCTCTACTGCATCCAGTGGGCGGAAGTGGTGTAGTGGCAAGTGGGCGCTTACCACGCGAGCGGTCCGGGGATCAAATCCTGGGTCGTGAGTCGCCCGGGCCAACCAAGCCTTCCATCCCTCCGGGGTCGGTTAATTGGTACCAGACTTGTCTGGGAGGATAAAAACAAGTTTGTTTCTATTCGAATGTTGGATCTTCTTGTATGAACTTTGATGTTGTCTCTGGTGATCACAACTGCATTCATCTTAGAAAGAGTGCAAGAGTTCTCGGGAAGATTCCTTCATAAGCGGACTTTACAATGAAAATGCAGGTCATTGGAATTAAGTTAGAGATGGTCAGTGATGCACGAAAGAAGAAGAATGAGAAAATGGCCTAGAACCGAGAAATGGGACCCCTTCCTTGCCCGTTGATTTCCGCATTGATGCGACTCTCATCGGTGCTGCCCTCTTCAACGCTAACGCTCTCTCTGCTAAACGGCTAGAACTCAGACAGCGAGACGGAGGCGTACCGCGCTGTAGCACGCCAACAGCGCCAGGGAGGGCCATGCTAGATTACAAGGGGCATATCCTTCACAGTGAATTGCATGTCGGTCCGCACCCTTAGGGGTCCGCCTGTCTCCCCACTAGGTAAGGCTCCCCTTCTTCGACCTTCGACCTTTCCTATGGCATCCTTCAAGTGAGGCTCATCCAGAAAGCAGTACGCCGATGCAACCACAGTGCAATAAGAGAAACGTCTGTTTGATGTGAAGTGCTTTCTCGAAAAGAACTCGACGATGATAAGAACGTCATGAAGGTTGAAGATACGGTGTGATCGTATTTTTATGTTATTCCGCTCCAGTATGAAACAAGGGTCGCAAAGAGAAGCTTCATTGATGAAGGAAAGCAAAACGCATCCTAAAAAACATAAAAGGGCCTTCTTTTGTTGTGAGATTGCTGGTGGTACGGCGTAGAAACACAGCGCGTTAAGGAGAGGGAACACGCCAGAGAGCACGCCTTAAAAGAGGGCGCAAACAGCGCTTGTAGTGCAAACGAATAGAACGGCAGCGGTCATAGAGATTGAAGCAAAGCCTCAGTGCCTTTGATGCACACCTTCGAGTCGCGGTTGTGCCTCAGCTGTTCCTAGGGGTCCCTACCTCACTGAAAGAGGTAAATTTTTTAAGAATCAAATCCCGATTTGTGTCTCGGATCGTGCTTTCCGCGTCTCTATTTGTGAGCCAATTTCAGCCTTGAGCAGTTTTGTATCCTTCCTCAG
>MU898167.1:0-10293 GCA_036418205.1 Ostertagia ostertagi | reverse complement strand
AGGAAAGAGGCATTAACTTTGTGTGACCTCAAAGTCAGGTTCGTTCAGAAATGCACAGAAATCCTGAAGGCACACGGGGTTGCGATTTAATCTTATTCCTGCTTGAGTATATCGAAACAGCCGAGTGTATCAATCAAAGGCCGATTCAACGGCAGCTGCGGCGCGATTGTCACTGGGTCAGATTTGCTGAAATCCCGAAAAAAAAAACGTCGAAATCTACACCCTCGATGAAAAGGTTGCATTCCTCCATTTCATAACCTTTGAAGCAGTTTGAGGTAGGGTTAGATAGAGCTGGATTTCGCGTTTCCAAGAAGTATTGAAATTGCTCTGGAAGCCTTTGCAGAAAGATAGGGTCTGTCAAATTTCGTCGAGTAAACGTCGAACATGCTGAAATTTTCATGCTAGTTTTTGCCACTTCAAAAACTATCTCTCTAATGTCGTGAGTCCTGAAAAAGGAAGATAGTTTTGGAAAGCGGAAGGTTTGCGCTTTCTGATGGTCTTCTTAGCTTTCTTCTACATTTCCTAGTTGAGAAGATATCTGCGTCGAGTATGTATCGAGGACGGATCCGGCCACCTGAAAATCCGCTCCCTTCGAATCGAATTTTGTATTACAATCCGACTGCCATGCATCCGACCTCACTCGAAGTTGCAGAATCGATTCGAAGGTGTCATATGATCATGACCAGTTGACAGAAGCTGCATTGTAGTAAACGCATTTCGTAACTCCTACAACCTAAAGAACAACTTCATTTGCCCAGGGCTTTTCCTTCACGGTTGTCGTTTTTGCGACAGGGTCCCTAACAACAGTGTCATTCTCAGCGAGGTATTAAGGTGAGAAGGAGCGCAGCGATGGAGGGAGCAGGGTCAACCCTGCGTTGCGCAAATTCCCAAATTTTTACGACCCCCTTCCTTTTCGGGGGGTATCGGTACGACCCCCATATTAACTATCATGTCTTTCACATAATTTAATGCTCATCAATGCTCATCAATGATGGCAGTCACCAACATGGAGAAGTGGTGGACCGTGGTCAATCCGCGCGCTCTGTCTCGCTCAGAGGAGGAAATCGAGGCAAATGAAGTTTTATTCATTAAATAGAAGGAATTTTCAAATTTTTGCGTAAACCAATACATCATTTTAATCGTAAAGATTTCTACTTTCAGAAACCCACCAGGATTTTTTCGATCTCTCAACTTTCCTTACCTTATAATCTGAAAAACTAAACCTTGTAGCAATTACATTGCAATCCAAACCCCTCCATTCAGAAGGTTATATTTTCTTTCAGAAGCTGTTTCATGAAATCGGACACCAAAATTTTAAAATATAAATAGTTTTCTTCCTGAGGAGTATTTGAAATGTTGTGGATGTTCAGTATTTCAAAAAATCGTCCCGTTGTTCCGTTTTCTGTGCACACGCGAGTTTTTGACATTCAAACATTCATAACTTTCTTCATAATCAACTTTTTGCAAATGTCTAAGGCTAATTAGAAACTAGAAGATTAGAGCTTTCGAACAAGCACCTGAAAATTTTCCAGCGATCATTTTTTCAAAAAATAGTCCCGTTGTTCCGTTCTTGGGTGGTTTGGGGTCCGATTTTTGAGAAGGCGCGAGTTTTCGACATTCAAACGTTAATAACTTTCTTCATACTCAACATTTTGCAGATGTCTAAGGCTAATTAGAAACTAGAGGATTAGAGCTTTCGAATAAGTGCTAAAAACTTCTTGAAATAATCACTCGCTCGAAAAATAGTCCCGTTGTTCCGTCAATTCCACCTTGATTTTTTTCAAGCCTTTTTCCTGGACCGCGACTATGCAGTCTTTAAAGGCCCATAACTTCCTTTGAAATTAATGTGATGAGAAGCGGTAAAGATTGTTGGAATCCACTCGAAGAGTACTTCATAACAAGCTGTGAAATTTCCCTGAAATTCCTTCTTCTGCCTCAATTTTCCTACGGCGTCTCTAGAACTCAATTCAGCAAATTCGCTACACTTTGTTTCGCTTAGATTTTATTTGAAAGCATCAAAACTCTCTTCAGAAAGTTTGTCTGCTTACGGCCGCTGACAGAGGAGGCGTTTTTATGGAAAACGCCTGCTCGGGTATACGCCGTGCACCTATCTGTGGGCAGAATTCGCACTCGCATTTGAAAGTCTTCTGTTTTCCTGAAGAAGGTGTTAGTATCCTGATTGAGTTGTATTGTGCTGTTATATGGCACTCTTGTTTCACTTTCCCATGAACTGCTCTACACTTTGTTCTCCTCGGGATTTCAGGAATGTTTCATCATCGAAGACAGACCATGTTTTTGCACTACACTGTAACAAAGTTTTTGGCTATTGTCTATTGTACTCTTGATCTATGCCGCGGAGCAAAAGCGCCGTCCGGATAGCGTCGATTAAGGATAATAAGCTGATGGTGAGACTTATAGTGCTCTGCATGCTTTAATGCTCCCATGGAGCTCATGTCTGTGTGACTCTCCGACAGCGTGCAGAGCTCCTGGAGAACATTAGAGGCTGAAAGTGCACTCCCGGACACTGCACTTTTCAAGCCGTCTTGCAGCCCGTTTGTGGATACGACCCCCTCCCTTTTCGGTCGGCTGAATACGACCCCCTCGTTGTTCTTTGCGCAACGCAGGGTTGACCCTGAGAGGAGGTGCCTTTGCAGCGCGTGCGCACATGTGGCAGTCTTCTTTGCGGGGATGCACTTTCATTCTTTGTACTGCCTTCAAATACGCCCTTCTCATGAAGGTGGAGGAATGGAGCGACTGAACCTGCAAAGAAAATTTAATATCATGTTTTTTTCGGATGTTTTCATTTTCTGCTGCGCTATACCCTCTTACCTATCTGCACCACGATACCACTTCTGTTACTGACCCCAAGAGTACGACCCCCCATGACCCAGCCCGACAGGTACGACCCCCTGTCGAGGATTTCCTCGATCGATATTCACCCTGCCCTCACAGCGCTGCAAATACCGCACTTCTCACCGCGTAACCTCCACATCATCTTTGGCAGCTTACTTACTGGTTCCATTGGCACTGAAGTTATTACGACTGAGTGCATCCCGGTGCGCAGTCAACTTTTGAAGATAAGTCACTTGAGAAAATGAATTGCTTTTACTTAGATCCGATAATGGCCATCTAGGAAGATGTCATTGAGGCAGAGATTATGGTGAACCTTGTGGCACACTTCAAAAGTTCGTCATCAGTGCGGTTTACTAGCGTCTGCCGACCATATATCACACTATCACAGGCGCATCTACGATGGACTTCAATCAAGCTGGAGGGCCTGCAAAACCTTGGGTCATTTAAATAACATATCCAATAATGAGGTGCTTTGTGGAGTACGTTAGTTGATGTTCCACGGGCCCTCCATTTTCGTTGAGGCCTATCGTGTGATGCGTGCGAAAGCGGGCGAAGCAAAACTGGTAGGGAATATCTCTTTATTTCTCTACTCGAACTCTAGCGCCTCACTGCTTAGAGCATTTTTTCTTCCACAGCAATTGAGACACGGAAAACATTGCTTTAATAATGACGAGAACGGTTGTTACAGAGACTAAAGTATTTGGAATGTTATTCCATGAGAGCCGGTCAATTAAGCCCTCTGTAGTCTGGGAATATACTGAACAACGTCGCTTGAAGCACCGCTCTGAAGAAGATTATCGTGCCAATGAATATCACAATGTTAATCATCATCAATACCGTAGGGTTGATCCTAAAAAGAATGGACATTTGCTTCTGAAAAGATATCTCTGGTACTTGCGGTAATATGTTTCTATGCTATTAAATTCCGAATACCGTAGATTTCCATTTGCCTTTTTGAGTTATAGAAACGGCTAGGCGTCAGTGCACTTTGTTTTCCTTTAAGGTCACTATCTTGTACTGAAAATTAAGCATATGTAACTTTTTTTATCTGTAGCTGTAGAACGAATTCATGTTGTCAACTTACTTCCTTTTCCAAGTACTGGTTCGTTGTTGTAAGGAATAACAACGTCCTGAAAACATGGCATTTTCCTAGACATCCCTTGATTTTTCGCAAACGGGTCTCTCGACAAGTTTGCCTTTGAAATTCAGAAGGATTGGCAAGCATCTAAGATTGTCACAAGAAGGAGTTTAAGGAAACAAAATTGTTCAGTATGTGCAGGAACACAGAGGACAGTGTGGTGAACGACTTCTCCAGAAGTTGGAATAACGTTTGGTGGGTCCTCAGTCACAGCATTCAACTCAGGTGCTTGAAAACCCCAGCTGGACCTTTCATCTGAAATCAAACGTTCCTACTCTGAACAGTTCAAGAAGAGAGCTTTTTTCAAAGTTAGTTTCGCGCGGGTTCTATGGAAGCGGTTTGTTACCAGGAACATTACAGGCTAACAATATCGGTGACATGTGCGTTGTTGCCAAATGCTGTTGTTAGTATTTAGCATTCAGCCAGTCACCACAAACATTGACCCCCTTTTTAGTCTCTGACGCTGTGGCCCAGAACCACAATACACTGTCTGAACCTGTGGTTTGAAGAGTACTACTCAACGGGCACTAGTTGGTCTAGAAGCTATCTCCCAGTGCCTGAGTCGAGAAAGGCAGTTGACAATAACGACAGGACTGTTGAGCCCGTCCACGATATAGATGTCTTCATATTTTGGTGACTTGGGTATAATAAACAAGACCATACAAGGAAAAAATAGCATAACTTATCAATAACTAAATAAAATTATATGAAACTGTGGAAGCCATCAAAAGTCTTGCAATCGTGCATAACAAAGACGATCTCATTTAACACGCGGTCGCTTCATCTGTGGCCAAAAAGGCAAGGCAGAACGAGGGGTTTGGTAGAACAGGACAAGAGGGAGTGTGCTGACAAAGGAGAAGTTACTGTGGAATGTAGTGGTGTTTTTGATTACAGCAAGTCTTGAGACAGCACAAGCGCGAGGAAGAATCACCGGGAAACTGGAAGAAGGAAGACGTGTTACGAGTGTGGTCCAGGAGTTTGGTGTTGCTCACAGCATTGTTTTATGCGCATGGGGAGCAATATGAACCACAGCCACTGCTGCCCTAGAAGAGGATGGTGGATCACGAACAACCGCAACAGCAGGTGATTGCTACGTTTTGCAACAGGCAAGAATGGACCCACGTCAGTCACAGGCTGCAGTTGCAAAAACATTTATCAGGATTGTAAGGCATGTAATCCCAGCTGAACAGTGGCACAGTGACCGCATAGGGATGGTCTCTCTGCCCGACCAACAATACCTGGTGTTCCTTTGAAACCCGTATATAAGCGGGATCACTTGCCAAATATCGAGACACTTGGAAATGGACCACCAATTTGGAAGAACGCATACTCCTTCCCAGTTTAGAGCAAATTGAGTGTGGGTAGTGATTCTGGACTTACCTGCATATGGGCGAGAATAGGAACATGTAATGCACCCAGGACCATCGTTAACATGATTGTTTTGATAGTCCATTCGATATGGTGTGGGAGGCATAAAGTTGCAAGGGCGTACCAACCTCCCAACTCTGATCGCGAATGCTTTCTGATCGACGTTATTGTGACGCTGTACTCCTCTCTTATGTGTATCTTTTCAGCAGTGCGTTTGATCCCAATTTCATAGTGTGGAGGACAATGTGCGAGCGCATCGAGCAGCCTAGCTGGAAAACTCTTGGAACACTAGAATCTTCGGCGATTAGGCTGAGCCTGTCCGCTTCCCCACTCAATTCCTATGAAGTATGTGTGGCATGCATTCACTAGGCGATTGTAGCGCACCCCACGCACCGATAACTGTCCAGCACTTCTCGCGGTGTTCGAGGAATTTGACTTTTCTTGACAAGAATTCTTAAACATTCTTGCGGCCGGTATGGAAGCACGTAGCAGAGCATGTTCTGCAGTCCGTAGTGTTCATACACCCCATCAAGAACCAGCTCCTCTCTTTTGAAGGTTACCATGAGTTGGAGATAGCTTCACCCATCAACCGCTTCAGTCACTGTCTTTGAAAAAAAGTGTCTTTTCCAGTCGTTCCATTGCATGTTTCTGTTAACAACCCTCTGCACACCTTTCCTCTAACATTTCTTTCTTCGTGTGTCCCAAATTTCATCCACCTAGGTTAGCTAGCAATGAGAAATTATGCGAAAGTTGCTCCCGTCCTTAAAGGAATCTTTCGCGGAAAATTCTTGCATTCTTTCTTAACATGAATGTGTCAGTTGTGATCACTGGAAACAGCACACAAAGTTTCACGCATGATTCGGTTTCCGAAGAGAAACAAACGTACAAAAACTACACGTTATGGACATCGAAGGTAATTCGGGCGGAGCCAAAGGCGAGGCATGGAAAGAAGTTGGCCTTTGGCCGGCTACGTATCAGGCGACGCAATGAAAGAAGCGCGCGATTTCGGAGAGTAGAGACAAATCGATCGATAGAATAGGATGGAGTAGAAGTGTAAGATGTGAATGCAATAAAGCAGAAGGCCAGAAAGAGTTTCTAGTGAAGGCACTCCAAGAACCAAGTGGAAGCATCCCCGTCGCCAGCATTTGTGAAAGACGTCCGTGGGCACTTTGAACGCGTAGCAGCCCTTTCGATTTTTCGAATTTTTTACCAAAACAAAAGCAATATTTCTGTTCTTTTCATTCTTATCGTGGATAATGAGTCTCAAGCCAGTGATTTATGGCTGAAATAGAATCATGATTTTTCCGTGAAGGATTCCTTTAAGTTTTGCACACAAGTGTACCTTCCATATCAAAAAATAGTTCAAGAATAGTTAGCTGGAGGACTCCGATTTAGCTCACCACAATGCAAACTGCAAGTGTTGCAAAGTTACCCACTATATTTGAAGAACTATCACCTGAGCATAGAAACGGTTTCTTAGACCCTTCAGATGATGCTCGCGCAGCTGCCTGTGAAAATGCTTCTCCCACATATCACATCATTGATATTTTATTAAGTGAGTGATGGTTCTCAGTTTGCACAGCGTCGTGTCCTCAGTACAAGAATTCAACATTCCCTCCCAACTTTGTTTCACCACCCACCCGATCCAGAGCCTGGAGTAGATGAGTAATCGCTTCAGCTATAGACCCCCCTCCGGTAAAGAATCCTTTGGTGATTATGTCCACCACTTCCTTGGAGACTCCTCGCTATCGCACCCCTGCGTTTCGAAGGGCAACGCTTTGTTTGTCGAGTGATCCTGCGGCCTCCTTAGCCCCTCCCCGTATTATCGCAGACGTTATTCAAAGGACACGTGCAGTCTGCATACCGTTCTGGCAGCTCCTTCTGACCCTCTCCAGTCGCGTTCAGCCGCGACCCATCTCAACATCTCATTTTAGAGCTGTCGGACTGAAGCTGTCTTTCGTGATTTTTGTTGGGAAGCGAGCACAACTAGCTGCCGCAGAGCATCGGAGTCCTTATCATTGTCCGATAAACTCTCTCCTCTCTCCCCTCTCTCCCTCTCTCCCTTTCGTTCTAGAGCTTTTTTGGTCGAAAAGGATTCCGGTGGACTCCATCTATGCGTTATTGATCCGAGCCGTCACCGCCTGGTCTACACTTCGGTAGCGGCTAAATCGCTTTCCAGATAGCAAGATCCAGCACACGTTCGACGCTTTCCCAGGGGCCACGATTGCCACGATAGGCTCCCTAAAACTGAAAAACTCGATTTTCTCGTCATTTAAGCATCTTGCCAGCACTTTCTGCCATTTCTGCACCTCAACGTAAAATTCTTCTTAATTGTCCGCCGTCTGACAAGGGAGGCCGATTGCGTTTTTTTCAGAACGGTTCTTCGCATATTGTGTTGAAGGGTGCTGAGAAAGATGATATCAAAAACGAGGTGTCGCCAAAATTGAACTACTGTCAGTGGTAGTGCCGGAAAAAGTGGAGCGGTTTCATACATAGTATCGTCGGCATCCTTCCATTTGCAGTGGTCTGGTGGTCGAATGGATAGCGAGATGGACAGGAGACGGAGGCAGACGGAGCTCTGGGGTTCGACTCCGCTTCATGGCAAAACCTTTGCATTTTCGATTGTCACTTCCAAATAAGCGTCAAATTTCTCCCCATAATCACAATCAGAACCATGAGCGGCCCCTGCAAACTGGGTTTACTATCAAAAATTGGCCGAATAAATTTGTACCGCCAAGCCGGCGCCAAAAACTAACGGGATATTCGTGATCAGCACCCCGATTTACCCCTCTAGGCGAATTTCGACGAAAATTGAAATTTTGACCTAACTTCGAAAAAGGAGGTGACCATGGGCCACAAGTCGTCATGCACGCCGGCGGGCGACTTGAAGACGAGCGCTGCTTGGAAATCAAGCCGATCACCCCAATGAGTCAAAGAATCCGAAGCTCGGTTTGTAGGGAACATCTACCACCACGTGTCTGTCTCTGAAATCGCTCCAGCTATGGAGAGGAGGCCCTACGAGTGGAAGAGAAGAGGATCCAACATTTCACCTCTTGAAGTAGACAAGATATCGACATCAACTCATGCGGGTGCAGCTTCCCATCATCAGCTTGGCTGCCTGCCAAAGTCTATTCTGTAACGGAATTTCCTATTGTTGGAGGAGTATTACGAACTCATTTTCCAATCGCCTTCTGGAAGGCACCATGGGGTACTTATCGGCCTGTCGATTGCCAATTTTTCGGAACTGCCTCAAAATCACAATTTTTGATATTATCGAGGAATATCTAATGCTCTGATCACGAATATGACATTTATTTTTCCAGACGACTCCAATTTATGCCACTTCGGCACCATTTGGCGCCCTTCTGGTGTTACAACTTTTTTCCGCCATAATCCAGTTAAAATCTGAGTTAAATGATCACTGGTGGTTTGATAATGGATATGATACCTAATTTTTGCACTGGTGCTATTTTGAGAAAATTTGGAAGCTCCAACCAAATGCAAAAATTTTGTCATCACGGGGATTGATCCTGGACCATTTCCTCACCACTTTTTGGCCTTCTCGGGGCCGCTCAGCGAAAATGGACCTTGGTTCTGTAGTCCACGCATGAGTTCCTATAACATGCAAAAAACCGTTTTGAAAAAGCGCACCTTGCCCTGAACGACCTCCCTTGTGAGTGATCCTACGTGTAGAGGATAGTCTTCAATGGTCTCTACATCAGTCTCCCTACCATAGTAGTGAGGAGAAGAGAGGAGGGAAGAGCTGATCCTTGGTAATCCCAATCCTGATGTTCTTTTCTTTAGCTAGACCTTGCTAGAGCGTATAGCCGTTTTGGCCCCTTCGCACATGCCTTTACTAGGCCGATCAGGTGTTCCGGGACGATACGCTCTCCAGAATAATCGTGATGGAGATCGAACACCTTTTTTACATAGGTTGCAGAAGGCTAGGCAGAAGGATCGGTGCTCTTCTCTATACCTCTCCATCTTCTCTTGGCGATGAAGATGGCATCCGTTGTAGACCTTTCGGGCATGAACCCGAACTGTTCCTGGGAAGAATGGACCCAGCTCTCGCAGCTTCGAGTCGACCAGTCGCTCGAACAGCTTCACAATGACCAGCCAACTCGATTCCGCGATATTGGACAACTCCATCGCGTACGCCTTCTAACTAGATGAGGACACAGTACTTGTTTCCCACGCATCGGAAATTGTTTCACTGGAAATTGTCGTACTGCTATTGCTTCTTTTTTGTCTACACTCCCCCTTCGTTTTGAGAAAATATGGGGGATAATGCAAGTCAGTTGTGAGTTAGGTACATATTGCAGGAGACATAGAGAATCGTGTTTAAAAAATCCCTTGTCGCGTTACTTGTGTCATGAGACCACGCAAACGCCACATTCTCATGTCTGCTTCCCAGCTCACACTCGAAGCCGCGAGTTCAGATTAGTTCTCGAAAGCCAGTCCCTCTTAGAGTTCAAAAAGGGGACTAAAGCGCAGCAGGAGCGACACTTCGCGACTCAAAAGGGCGAGCCAACGGCGATGGGATGTGTCAGACTCGGCGATTGTGCGGATCGATGAGCGATCGCGATCGCCCATCGCTCAGCACAAGCGCCGAGACCGAGTTTGGCCGTCGATCTGCAAAAGGCAAGCGACAGGCGTTTACGCTCGCGATCGATACGGTCAGCCGGCAGGGGTCCGTCACGTGCTCTGCCGTTAACATCGATATCGATCGCTGGCGGAGCCAACGCCCGTTGCTTGCGCTTTATCAGAGCGACTGCCGGGAGAAGATCACGATCGCCCATCGCTCGACACAATCGCCGAGTCTGACAGACATTCAAGGCCTCGCTTTCTACGCTGCTGGCGCTGCCACTTTATCAATCGCGGCATACGTAGCGTCCTTTTTTCTTTCTTCTTTTTCTCTTCACTAAATGTTCCTC
>MU898162.1:0-10692 GCA_036418205.1 Ostertagia ostertagi | reverse complement strand
GGTTGAAGCCGCATTCCATATGAAACTTGAAGAATATGGCCGCGAAGTGAAGTACCTTCCAAAAATGCAACCCAACTCGCGAAATACACTTCCTTCCCCAAACTCGCAAAATGCGAGCCTCTTGTTGAGAAACTCTCAATGGACGATTGCACTGGTTGCCTGACATGCCTGACAGGCCCGGTTGCACCCTATGGAAAGAAATTGCATATCTACGGGTTCTTTATGCCCGACTTTTGGTGCACTTGTATCGGCTGAACTATTTTGTTATCTGGATTGTTTCACATTTACAGGTACTTTTGGATTTGTCAGGATTCTGGTTGAAAATGAAAATGTGATCAGATCTGGTAGAGATTTGGGCTGTGGAAAGGAGAAGAGCTGTGCCATCGGCGTTCAACTGAATGTTACGCCCCGAGCTGTGCGGAACATAATAGACTTAAAGGTTTTCCTCCCGGAAAAATCGTGAATCTTTCTCAACCATAAATCACTGGCTTGAGGCGAATTCACGAAAGAACGAAACGAACAGAAAGATTATGTCTGTTCTAGTAAACAAGTTAAGCGTTCGAATTCCTGCCTGTACATCTGTCACAAATGCTGGCGACGGGAACGCTTCCACTTGGTTCTCGGAGTGCCGTCACTAGAAACTCTTTTTGGCCTTTTGACTTATTGCACTAACATCTCACACTTCTACTGCATCCTATTCTATCGATCGTTTTGTCTCTATTCTCCAAAATCGACGCTTTAACCCGATTCTTTCAATGCGTCGCCTGATACGTGGCCGCCCCAGGCGCACTTCTTTCCATGCCCCGCCTTTGGCTCCGCGCGACCTACCTTCGACCGTCCATAGAGTGTGGTTTTCGTAAGTTTGTTTCTCTTCGGAAACTGAATCTTTGTGCGTGAAACTTTGTATGTTGTCTCTAGTGATCACAACTGACATATCTACATGGGAAAGAATGCAAGAATTCTCCGGGAACAATCCCTTCAAAGGCCACAACCCAGGCAGAAGTTGTGCGAACGATTCCCTTCGGTCTGTAGGATAGACCCCTCGAGGACAATCACAAATATGGCATTCCCGTGCACGGAAAGTCACCGATAAGAGCGCCAGGGCTTTGAAAATAAGCTGCTCCAGCTGCAACTTTTTCTTTTCTCAGACTTTTGTCTGGCGTCTTCTCATCTATTGCGTGGGTCGCTTCCAACTCTCCTCTCCGCACTTATGGTTAGTCTCTCGTTGCCTTGGAACAGCCAAAGGTGAGTAAGCCCTTAATCCTAAGTGTTTGGATTCTTCCCTTTTTCCTTACTGTCGGCCCACTTTCGCACCAATACATTCGTATTCGTGTTCAAGAACCACACCAATTTGATCAAGGGGCATGCCCTTAACTCACCAGTTTTGTGGGAAAACATGGATATCCTCCAGAGTCACGTTTGGCATCGGAAAGCCGTTTTTGTCCGCGACTGCGTACTCTCTAGCTCTAAAAGTGATTTATCATACATAACTTTTTTCAGGTTCAAATTAAATTACTAAACCTCTTGTATTCTTCTTCGAGAAAGCATGTCATATTGCTGCCACACCCAAAGCAAGGGATCTCCGACCCTAAACAAACCAATGTAAGAAAAACGATGTGTGGCGATCATAAGGATAGCTTTCGCGACAACAGACATCATCCAGGTTAGTGCAATCTTGGTGAAGAAGAAAATTGTGACGATAGGGCCGAAACGGAGGTGTGCTTCTGTAATTATTTCCGACCCCACCGTAAACATCTGTCAATGAAACCGGATAGAAATCGGTCGACGGGCTCTCGAGTAACCATAATGAATTGCCATTTATCGAGAAGATGACGGTCGTGCAAATGCAGCCTCCTTCGCATGCCTTCAACGCTTTTGAACTCGTTTTTTCCTTTGCAAAGTCTAAAAAGAACACCGCAGGCTGAGACGAAATGGAACGTATCTTTTACCAGAATAATTAACAGCGTAAGCAACGTCTAATCGCATGCAATACATTTGACAAGGATAACACTTTGAAAAGGTTTACTCAGGAAAAAATCGAAACCTTTTTCAATTGTTTTGGGCACTTGAATTGCAGTAGGTCTTCGTAGCCGGGAGTGGAAGCGGTTAAGGTGAGGATTTAGTTGCAACGTTCTGCAGCTTCAAAAGTTCATCTAGGCAACCACGAGAGCATGACGCGCATGAGCTCAGATTTCTCACAAGATCAGCGCTCGTTTTTGTTCTATTTATCTGCATTTTCATATTCCATGCACCGTACTTTCTTACCGATTTCAGCTATGAAAGTCAAATAAGATCAAATGTCAAAGTTGAGTCTCGGTTCTAACTCCAGAAAAAACCAGAGATCGAGTTATTTCTGAATACATAAATGGGATAAGAAAGAGAATTAAAATGGACATTGCAACGATATGCATACGAGACTCTCAAAAGGAAAATCCGAAAATGTCTAACAAAGTATGACACATCAAAACCTGGGTCTCATCCAGTAAGGGAGACACAGCGATCTTGAGCATTTCAGACCATGGAAAGCATATACTTTTATTGTAGACGTTTAGGACTATGCCTTAGAGGGGAAGGAGCTCCGGGTCCATGAGCAATTTTGGTTTCCACGGGGGAAGTTTCTCAGCCCTAGGCTTAGTTCTGGCCTGTGACAGATGTGAAGATTACTTCTCGTAGACGTTAAATTGTATTCTAGTACATGGAATGAATACTTACACAAAAACACAAAGAATAATAGAAAAAGCTGATAGCCAGCCGGTGAGTTCCAAATTGGCGTAGACGTGCACCGCAATGTCACCTCCTACGGATAGGAGACCCTGCAATTCTTAGACCAACCTTAATACCTAAGTTGCTTCACAGCATTTGAGTGTTCATTATAGAAGGAGAGAAAGTGACAGCTCACCTTATATCCGGGTATTCCCTTAGAATTTTTCGGCCGGAGTTTATGAATTCTTTGTCGCGTACGAGGAAACAGAATATGGCTAACATCACAGTTGACATGCTTTTTTGAATGATACATGATATCAGGTGATGATTTGGTGAAGTCTGGAATATGCAGATACTTTTGATTCTTCCACTACATTCCCTGTTCCTTGGCTATATTTACCTGTTTATTGCATATTAATTCATTTCTTAAAAATGTCAGGTAGGAATTAGATGCGCAGGGTTTTCCATCTTCATCCTGGATTCTGAAGGATGCGTTTAGAGAAGAGCAATGCGATAAATTGGGATGTGAGAGAGGAAAGTCTTCCATAGCCTCCTGTCAAATGTGGCCGTTTCTCTAAGGGACCACGACGTGACACTTGCGTTGTAGAACGCACCCAAAATGACTAAAGCTTCAAAGGCACGGACGCGGTTGGCTTGGTGTGTTATATTGTTTGAAAATCAGACAAAAAGTGTGAAGAGGAATGCTAGTTTGGGAAAAGCGAAAAGCATCATGGAAAACACTAGGATTTCTGCGTCAGTCGTGGTGTGATGGAGAGACAAAGTGCTCCGAGATTAATGAGAACGCAGGAGAGCATTTGCTGCACGCGAGACGCACATGACTATGCTGCAATGACGATTATGTGTGTTTGAATTGGAAAAATCGATAGTAAAAATTGCTTTTGAGATCCATTGCAAAGCAGTTTCTGCGTTAACTGCGTTGTCATGTTATTCTATGTCTTCGAGGTGCGAAATCAAACAACTACGTATCCCTGGATGTAGTAGGCTGTTGCAATTTACTGATCTTGTTTGCTTGATCATTATAATGTTTGATTTATCAGCTCATTGCTGCTTGAAATCCGCACCGCAAATCGCCTGCTTCCACGTGGCCAAAAAGACCAAAATCGCAAGTTGTCGTCTACGTTGTTAGGGATGGCAGCGAAGCTCGAAGCAGGGTCGAAACCGTTAGCGTTTGCATTTTCAGGAAACTTTCGAGACTCGCTTTGAATGCTGAGAATTCGACACCAGTACAAGGCTGCCCATTTTTTTCGCGGAAAGGTAATGAATGGGGAGTTTTAATAAAGCTAATTTAAGCAGCAAATCTCCAACTTGATCATTCACGGCTCTTTCATAAGTTATTCGCCGGAATTGTCGGAAAAACCCGTGAAAAGACGACCTTTCCCTTTATCGCTACCCCCCTCCACTGTTATGGATGCATCACTTCCAGATGGAATTTGGTGGTTCACTTCTCTTCACAGTATATCAATACATGTTTATTGATTAACCATATCTTCCAAATATACGAGCCAAATATATGAGTCCCAAATCGGCCAGCTACATAGAGTATACAATGAACCTCAAAATCTGCCATAGAATTGAGAATGAAGGAGTTTGTCCTATTTGGAGTCTATTGGAATAGTTTGTATTTTTACAACCGTCCCAGTGCGGGTCCGCAACATCCTTTCCTCCCGTCACAGAGAGAGAGTCGAAGAACGAAACACGTATAGGCTGACAGCCATTCCTCCTAATGATACACTCGCCGTTTTATACGGCGGAAAGAGGCGGGCCCCCAACTCATTTTCATTGAACGGGAGAGTTCATGACCCTTCCAATTTCCAATTACCACTACTCAATTAAACATTTTCCCTGAACATGGCTAACCTAACCCAGTCCTAAACACGACCCTCTCCCGCTTCTTGAAGGCACATTCAACCCACTTTTTCCCTCCAAAACGACCGCCGAACTCGTACCAGCGAGTGGGGGTAGGGAAAAGGGAGGGAGAGGGCCAAAACAAAAACCCTTCATACACGACCCTCTATACCGCGAAACCTTTCAACTTCCAAAATGAGGACCCCTATTCTTTTTCACTCCAACGCAACACAAAGATACGATCCTCTTGTCGAGAACGGCGTCACCATATTCACGACAAGCGCGCTCGACATTTTTTGGTTTGGTAGACGAAGAAGCCAATTCGCATTAGCGGCGCCGCTCACATCTTAGCCGGGTCATTGTGGACCTAAATGAAGAAGAGGGACTATGACCACATCACACCCGTTATTCCAAAAAGGTCGATTACACTAACCAGGAAAGGCATTCAACTTCCCATGGAACTTTGAGATGAGACCCAGATATATCGATAGAGCTTCAAACGCTGATTACAAATATGGAAACTAAAACTGCAAAATGAACCTGCCAAGGAAGTTGTGAGCAGTCAAAGTTGGCTGGAAGTAAAGCATTACACTAGCCTCCGGGCTTTCAGAGTCTCCGCGGAGCAGTGGTGGTGCCCTCGCTATTCACCCTGGGGGTCATAAGCTCTCCTCCCGTCGGAGCGCAAATTCCGAGAGCACTACCACTACTCCAAGGCGACTTTGAAAGCCCGGAGGCTAGTGTAATGCTTCACTTCCAGGCAACTTTGACTGCTCACAACTTCCTTGGCAGGTTCATTTTGCAGTTTTAGTTTCCATATTTGTAATCAGCGTTTGAAGCTCTATCGATATATCTGGGTCTCATCTCAAAGTTCCATGGGAAGTTGAATGCCTTTCCTGGTAAGTGCTCCTATCTGGAGAAGTATCAGCAGCTCGATGAGAGGATGTTGCAATAAAATAAAAAGGCGATATTTATCACAGATTTCGCTGTAGCGGACATCAAAAGCACTCATTCTCCAACGTTTCAGTAAAAATACGAGTCTTACCATCTACGGAATCTTATATTTACTTCAGTACTCTTTTCATGTCACCAAGTTTTTGGAAAGAAAAGGAAAAAGAAAGAAATTTGGTCGAGGTCAGATTCATTCTCTAAAGTGAAGAGCCTAATTTCAGTTGAACCATTTTCGTAGAGATTTATTCGATTTCCCCATTGAGATTTTAAAGGTATTGGTCATGCTATCTTCATTTACATCATAAAAAAGTTTTAAAAAAATTAAGGATATGAGCGACCAGCCAAGCGTCACGACTATCAGGGCATATTGTTAGAGAAAGAATTTCAATTTATTTGGCTTTTCAATTATTTTGGTATTTGACGACTGTAGTCTGTCTTCTTAGGTTCCAGTACAAGCGTACATGAAGGTTTTGTGCAACGCTTAGAGCTTCAAAGTTTCTCTCTGCTTGATGACAGACATTGACGCGTGCGCGTCAGATTTGCATACGGAGATTCTGCGGTTGCACTTGTTTCTATTTTATCTTGGTATTTATGATATTTATTTTTTGTTATTGGCCAATCACCGTGTGACAAAAAGAAGTGATATGATGGTATCATAATTAGAGGCACAATCGATTGACTTTCTAAAAATATCCAAGTAAATTAGACATTGGGCAAAAGCAAATCAGACTGGGCAAACATTACTCAACTCCACCCGCTTTCTTCGGCACTATTTACCCTTTACTGCCCCACTCCTCGAGAACTGAGCCGGGTTTTTATCGAAATTTGTCCATGACTGTGGATTCGGCTAGAAACTTGCCTTCAGGGGTAATTCGACCCGTAGAACACGAATATCATATTCGTTTACCGCTAGAACGCCTGGCGCTCGCGCCAGAAGCGCCGGCGCAAAAAGGCGCCAGAACATGGATCACCAAATTTGCTAGAAACTTGCCTTCTGAAGTACTTTGACCCGTAGAACATTAATATCACATTAATTCGTTGCGAGGTAGCCTGCGCTTGCGCTACGGGCTCCCACACAAAGAGGTTGTGATAGCGCCGGCGCCTGTAGCGCAGGCGCCAAGCGTTGTCGCGCTACCGTATGCGACATTGGTTATTCTACGGGTCGATATTGCTCTTGGAAAGCAAGACTCTAAGACAAAAACCCACAGTCATGAAAGAATTTTGATTAAAATCCGGCTCAGTTTCTGAGGAGTGGGGAAGCTTCTAACTAAAACTCATGGAAGTAAACATGCTCAAACTACTGCTTTGACGTCTTCGATTCAAACCCTTCAAAAACCAGAGAGTCGAGTTATTATTTTCGAATTTTAAAAGTAAAGAAAGTAGAATTAAATGGACTTGCTAACGATCTGCAACAATACAGCTTTTAAGAGAAACTTCCCCATGAAAATGTCTAACAATAGGATGGCACATCAAACCCGCTTATTTCCTGGATAAGCTAATATCTAACAATAAGTTGCTTCACAGCAAACTGAGTGTTCATGAGAAGAAAAGAAAGTGACAGCTCACCTTATATCCGGGTATTCCCTTAGAATTTTTCGGCCGGAGTTTATGAATTCTTTGTCTCGTACGAGGAAACAGAATATGGCTAACATCACAGTTGACATGCTTTTTTGAATGATACATGATATCAGGTGATGATTTGGTGAAGTCTGGAATATGCAGATACTTTTGATTCTTCCACTGACATTCTGTTCCTTAAGCTATATTTCTATGTTATTTCACTATATCATGTTTCTTAGAAATGTCAAGTAGCAAATAAAATAATATGCAGGGCTCTTCATCCTTTCATACTTTTTGCATCTTAAAGGGATATGAGTTTAAGGGGCGGTTATACGATAAATTCGCGATGTAAGAAGGGAATCTTCAAAGGAAAGGAAGCCTCCTGTTAAATGAGGCCGCTTCTCTGAGGGACCACGACGTGACACTTGCGTTGTAGAACGCGCCCAAGACGGCCTATGCCTTAAAGGCACGGGACGCGGTCTTCTTGTTGTGTTATATTGTTCAAAAATCAGACAAAAAGTGTAAATAGAAAAGCTAGTTCGTAAAAATCAAAAAACATCATGGAAACACTGAAATTTTTGCGCCATTCGTGGTGGGATGGAGAGACACAGTGCTGCGAGGAGAGTGAAAACACGAGAGAGCACGTTGCACGCGAGAACGCACAGGGCGTATGCTGCGATTGTTAAAGATGGCAGCGCTCGAAGCAGGGTCAAGCGTCGCGTTGACACTTTTCCAGAAACTGCGAGACCCCCCCCCTCTTTAATTATGAGACCAGTCGACGCAGTGCGTCTGCTAATGCTCCCTCTGAAAGGGAAAGATGTTGGGAGGAATGGGGCGGGGGGGGGTTGGAATATGTCTAATGAGCAGCAAATCCCCAAAATTTATCCATTTCACGCTTCTCTTTCATGAAGTTTTCGCCGAAATTGTGGGATTACCCGTCAAAGACGAACCACTTTTCTCGCCACTACCCCTAACCACCCCTTCTGCTTTCACAATACGATCCTCGTTCACACTTTTCCTGAACGTGGCTAACCTAACTCAATCCTAAATACGACCTTCCTTCCGCGCTTCACAAAAACACACTCAACCCAGTTTTTCCGTCCAAAACGACCGTCGAGCAGGGGGAGGGAGGTGAAGGAAGGGGGAGGGAGAGGGAGAGAAGGGGGTTACTTATCCAAAAAAGAGAATGTCTTCTTATTTGCCCTACTTCTTTCAAATTCATCCCAGAAGCCAAACTCATCCTACATGACCCCTCTACTACCGCTACAACTCCTTCAACTTCCAAAAATACGACCCCCTTTTCCACCCTTTCCAGCCACCAACCCAAAATAGATCTCCCCTTGATAACAATTCACGTTCGAGTGTTAACACGTTCAGCGCCTTTTTTCGATTTTCGATTTTTGGTTCCGTAGGACAAAAGCGATTTCGCGTGCAGCGCTGCCTCACATCCAGTCGGGTCATTCGTGGGCTTAAATGAAGAAGAAGGACATGAACAATACCAAGTAATTCTAAAAAAAACGTCAAAACTTAGAGGTTATCTGGAAGTATCACAGCTTTCCGATGAGAAGGATGTGCAACGGCAATAAAAAGGCGATATTTATCAGATTTCGCTGAAGTGGAGATTGAAAGCACTTTATCCCAAATATTCCAGTGTTAGTTTCTTACCATCTACAGAGTCTTATATTCACTTCTAGTACAAGTTTAGTTCACAAGTTTCTGGAAATAAGAAAAAAGAAGAAAAATGCTATGAAAAAGACCACAGTTATTTCATTCATTTCAGAAAAATATTTAAAAAATACGATATAAGCGACTAGCAAGTGATCACAGCCTGGCAGGCTGTATTGGCTGCCTTCGTTCCTCGAGCCCGCATCCTTAGCAGCCCATATGGGCTGCCATCGGCGTAAATGTGTTAAAAGTCTGACACTACAGTAATTGTGTGATAGAATCACTATACCGTACAACAATCAACGAGCGGATCTGCGCGAACGGTTGTACACATTCAGCTTGATTAGTCTCACACATCTCCGTGGCACCAATCCCCATGAACGTCCGATTTGGCAAGGGCTAAATTATTATATTGCGGTAGTATTTTCTCGAAAACCATCTTGAAATGCTGGATCTTCCCGAAGGCAGCGATTACGATAGGTTCTTTAGGGGTCCACAGGAGACACGGGTGCTCAGTAGTACGCCAATGTTGAAAAAGAGGACAAATCCGTAAGGATATGCGAAAAGAGGACTCTGTTTTTTGACCGTCGATTTTCGTTCAAGCACACGCAGCGGCTGAGACGGCGGTGGACGAGTTTACCGCAACGCGTTTGGTGGCACCATGCCAATCCATGCTCCAGTCGAGTTGCTCCAGTTGTGCCGCTGCTGGCAACACAGCTCGTCCAAATCACCAACTAAACTAGTGGGCGGATCGCTTTTGGGGCGGAGTGCTTTCGAAGTCCTGCTCAGCAACCAGCGCACCTTTCGTCGTGAAAGCGCCACACCTCGCTTCCTTGGCAGCCAAGTAACTGCTTCGTGTGGCGCATATGCTTCCCCGATGCGCTCCCTCTTTATCGTAATCGCTTCCTTCAATAAGTTCTGCATAAGACTTGTCACATAAGCTTATACAGAGGTCAGCACTTGCATCTGAATTCTTAGGTCGAATCTCCTCAATATTATCGAGTTCTTTCTGTACAATTTCAATCGTCCTCTCCTGTGTACGGTAGCTCTCAGCTGCTTCGGCGATCTTCTCTTCGGTGAGAGGCTGAAAATCCACTGATTAGAAATTATTGTCTCTGTAGGTGGCAAGACACGGATTTTCACTGGAACATTTGGGGAAAAAGTGCTTTCAATGTTCGCTACAGCAAAATCTGATAAATATCACCTTTTCATTGCAATAATTAAAGGCATGCCCCAGGATCGCACTGGTGTGGCTCTTGCACACGAATGTGAATGTATTGGTGGAAATGGGCCGGCAGTGAAGAAAAAAGGAAAAGAATCCGTCGAAAACGCTTAGGTTAAGGGCTCACTCACCTTCCTAATCGGCTGTGCTAAGGAATGAGAGACTAAGCGCGGAGAGGAGAGTATGAGGCGAGAGAGCGCACAGATGAGAGGGCGCCAGACAACAGCCTGATAAAAGAAAATTGCAGCTGCAGCAGCTTACTTTGCAAGGCCCTAGCGCTCTTGTCGGTTGGTTTCCGTGCACGGGAATGCCACATCTGTGATTGTCCTCTAGGTCTATCCTACAGACCAAGGAATCGTTCACAAGACTTCTGCCTGGGTTGTGCCTTTAAGTCGGAACATATTTCGTGTATATCTCTAATACGAAACAACCTAAGATGAGCGTGCGGTTCTCAAGAGCCAGAGGTACACCTCACAATGAGATCAGATGGATCAATTTCTTTGGTGAACAGAATAAAGCTGTCCACTAAAGTTGAAGATCTCCCGTTTGCTCGGCTCGAAAGTGCATGAGCCAGAACCTTACCAGGATTACTACCGCTTCCATCCCTCCCCATTCACAATAGTGTCTGCGCCCTCTCAATCGTTGTTCTCTGTCACTCATCTTCTCTTCATGCTTTGCCTTAGCACAGCCAAATTTCAAAAATAAGTGGACCCTCAAGTGGGGCATTT
>MU898151.1:0-18481 GCA_036418205.1 Ostertagia ostertagi | reverse complement strand
CACTCTTAGCAGTCGATTGGCAGCCTCGACAAGTTCTCGATGGCATAAGCGAGGACTGATCAAACGACATGCTGTTTTCACCATCCAATCGCGGTCCTTGAAGAAAAACACGATTTCTGCCTCAGTAAGTGAGACTATCAGGGCAAAAGCGGTCGCTTTGAGGCACTGTTCATCACAAGTGCATACAGCACACTTACCCGTCAAGTGCTCTCTTCACATGAAGCCAAAAAATGTTCATCCCTTGCAAAATCGCACAATCTTCGCCTCCATCTCAAGAGGGAACATGCATGTGAAGAATATGAGTAGCGCTAAAGAAATCGCTCACCTTTACAATCAGATTTCTCGTGTTCAACGTAGTATCAGCATTCGATATCACGTTCAATATGAACTTGTCCGGCAGCGATAAAGGCATCCTTGCAATTAAATGTGAACGAGGAGATCCAAACTCTCGCTTGGACATGCCGTATAGCCGTACAGAAACTACAGTCATCCCTACTTGTGATCGAGATCTTCCAGAAAACGTCAAAGTGATGTTTCTATGATCCCTAAAAATTGAACCTAATAAAAAAACTAATGGTGCTAGTGGTTCGAATCTAACAACACTGCAAAAAAAGTAAACACATACAGTTCCAGCGATTGCGTCCGAGTAAATCGAATGTCGAAAAATCGTGCCAGGTCGGTCGTCATTGTTAGAGGATACGTCTTATCGCCAATAGAAACCTTAAAAACTATCAACACTTGCGCTTGTAAATAAAATCCGGACTTATTCAACTGACCCTTCGGATGGCCCTCGACCTCGTTCAGCCGGTAATTCAACCCGAACAGCGCGAACTATTATATTCGGGTCCCCAACACGCATAGTTAGAGCAAATTGCTCTTTCTGAAAAAAAAAAAACATTGTCGTGAGGTTGGAATAACTGACTCAAGATAAACAGCACCTGTATTGCCGTGACGGGCATTGATCCAACTGAGCTGAGCCGTACATTGAGATCATGAACATCATAGAAAATGGCCAAATCAGGGCAGGACACCTCAACTCGATCAACGGGTTCACAACGTTCGAACAACTGCAAGAAAAACGTCAAGAACTAGAACAATACACACCATTGGATCAGTACCGTTACTAAGTCGCTATCTTGCAATTCGGCCTCCGGTTCTTCCTTCTCCTTTTCTGCTTGAGCACACATCTCACTTGGCATATTCTCTATCCATAGATCGGGTAGGGTAGACCATCTCCTGTAAACTATTCCGATGCGACGTGATGTTAGCCTCATGAGCAACTTCTACAGAAGCCACAAAAGAAGGGAAATCTTAACGGAATCTAGAGAAGCTGGTTAATGGTAATACTACGGAAAAAATAGTATAACTAACGCCGAGTAGACCAAATTTGTCGGGGAATCATAGAAAAGCGGCATCGAGTAGATCGTATCTGCAGATGATCCAGTGAAAAGAGCATGTGTAAATGCTGATCGTTTCAGTTGCACTCTCTATAACGAAACGGTGGTAGCATTTGAAAGAGAGTTGAGGAGACATGAGCTTAAATATGACATTCAAGGCCTGTGGTGCACAGCATTTGACACCACACCTGAATGAGAATCTGCTCCAGCGTAGGGTAGATGAACACCAGCGATGATGCGATAGGATATGAAAAGCATGCCATTACACCACTTGATTCCTGCCAGCAGTGGACAGGAGTCGTCATTTCCAGTCTGAAGCCTCTCGATTATGTCTTTCATTTCTTTAGAGAAGCTTGCTCGCAAAGATGGATACCTTGTCCAGTTTCAAAGCCAGATCTTCTCTTCCGAGATCTCCTTTTTCTAGTGGAGCAAACCAGGTGCCTTTTTCCAGTGAAAGAAACAGAAGTTCAGAGACAGATGAATAATGTACCGATCTGAAATTCCATTCTGAGCGAGATAATAAACTAATCTTTGAGAAGTATCGAAACAACATACACTCCAGCTCCCAAAATCTGTTGCGTTTGGTGGAAGTGTAACGGTATTCGTCAAGAAGAACGATGTGTTATCCGCATTTCTTGCAGTTAGCTAGAACAAGCTCATTTAATTTCACAATAGATCATCTAAAAAGTAATAAAACGATTCAGCAGAAAATAAATGGATACCCTGTGTTCATACAAATGCCCTGATGTGCTCAACACCATCAGCCACATTTCGTCAGCTTCGTAACTATGGATAAGTTCTATGTCCTCCACGTTGCCTGAAAACAGAGACTTACTCTCTACTGAAAGCAAAAAATACACGCCAAAGGCAGCCTACTAAAATGGGGGACGTTCAGTTCTCCTACTGAGATCAGGTCACCAGAGCAGCATGATCATTAAAGCCTAAGGTTAAGCTTGGGTTTGGCATAGGCTACCAGGAAGGTCTTTCAGGGCGTGACAAGCTTTTTGAAAACGGTCTTTTGCATGATATAGGGGCAGATGCGGGAACCACAGAACCATGGTTCATTTTTCCTGAACGGCCCTCTGAATACCAGAAAAGGGGGTCCCTAGTTCGATTCCTCGTGGTGACAAATTTTTGCATTTCGAGTTGACGTTCCAAAATTCGCGCAAAATGGAGTTAGCATGAATAATTAGTACCATATTCATGATTAGGACCGTCAGTAACCCTTACAAATAGACTTTGATTAAAAACTGGTGAAAAAGGTGTGACACCACAGTGGGGCTGCTTGGTGTCACACCTCTTACACCAATTTTTAAGTCAAAGTCTTTTTGTAGGGTTACTGACGGTCCTAATCATGAATATGGTACTAATTATTCATGCTAACTCCATTTTGCGCGAATTTTGGAACGTCAACTCGAAATGCAAAAATTTGTTCAAAATGAAACCATGTTCTGTGGTTCTCGCATGTGCCCCTATATCATGCAAGAGACCGTTTTCAAAAAGCTTGGCACGCCCTGAAAGACCTTCCTGGTTAGTCTTAAGCTTGCTTCGAGCAAATGAGTGGTGCCTCATTTTTTGGGGACCTGACCTGTGCAGGAGGACTGCAACGTACCTAAAAAGGTTCCAAATGCAAATTTCCGAAGGGAGACCTTTTTAAACCGACAGTTTGGAATGCTGATCACGAATATAGGAACTGAATTTGCAAAAAAAAAATGTGAGCAGTCGAATACTAATGCTCCACTGGATGAATTTAGATTGCTCACAACTTGCTTGAGACATCTGACCTACTTTGTAACTCTAGTGTCACAGCTTATAATCGCATACCAGCTCTATCAATCTACCTAGGTCTCAACTTGATTCCATAGAATTTGAAAGTTTTCTCTGATAAAACAGCAGCACCGCCAAGAAAAATGCCAAGCAGACCGCCAGAAATCCGCGAATCACTTGACTTTCTTATGGTCCTGCCACGGATGGCGGGAAGCATAGATGATTAGAGAGCGGTGCAAGGCTCGGCTCCAAACTCCTAATAGGAAGGGGAAAAACCCTAGAAGTAAAGTTGATAGAGGGGATTCGCGGTGGGTGAGCCAACTCAATGTGGCAAAAGTTTGAATGTGTGAGATCACAATGGTCATGAGCTGCTGATTAGGCGAAAGAGCTCAGAAGAGAGCATCGGATTGAGGCGCTTTGGAGGATCGAGTTCAAGTAGTTGTCGACCACATGTTACAAGACATTCATACGCATACATCGCGTGATTGCTCCAGAACTTGTCACATCTTCCAAAAAAAAGTGTTCACAATGCTTAAAGCTTACCTACTGGAAGTACCAACTCCTCAACACAAAATTATCAGCATCGAGAGCAAGATCATATATCCGTACAAGTTGAACGGTAGCCACTGCCAAGAGCGCTGGGCGATTTGGTGCCCATAATACCTTCACAGAAATTAATAAGTCAAAGGGTCATGGAATGTCTCAAGTGACAAAAAAAGGAACAGAAATTTCTGAAAACAACTTCTCACCTTTACTATTGGGTTGCTGTGGGTCGTTGTGAGTTCGGTGAGCTTGATGACCATGCGGTCAATGATCTCCCCATCCTTGCTCATACGAAGAGTTAGAATATCGCTAGGTCCAGCCACTGCTACCTTGTCATCACGACAAGAACTGTGAGACGACCAGCGAAACCAACGGGCTCGGAATCGATTCGCTGAAGAACAGCAATGCAAAAAAAAACTACAAGATTGCCCATATTCGACCTTGACAACCTTTTGATAGTGGAATCGTATAACTTCGTATATCTTGAGCTTTCCAAGATGGGGAAACTTTACGTCTTCCCCTTCAAGACTTCGCCTTGACTTCTATCAAGGGAGCCTGGAACGTAGAGATCACGGCGCGGAATCGACCACTCTTTAGTTGACTTTCAAGTTTAACTCGGGGAGACGACGCTAGAGATCAGTCTAATGGACTGGGTTAATTCGCGAGAGCCTCAAACTACGAATAATATGGAAAACTACAGTGCTACATGGGAACTGAAGATATCGGAAATGAGCTAGGACAAATCTTTAAATAAAGTGACGCCATGAAAACAAGTACTTAGCGAAACAAACATTACCATGTGCTCAAGCTCATCCGCAAGACTCTGTCCTGGATGCATATGGAATATTTGTAAGGTCGTCGCGTGCTCAGCGAGCATAAACCACAAATGGCAACCATTTTCTGAACAGCTTATCATCTCAAAAAGGAACTCCTTGAAATTAACGCAAAATCGATAAACCATCACGAACCGAAAGGTAACACTTGGCAGATATCTCTGGCCTTATTCCTATCAGTTGGTGGCTCTGGTGGTCTTCTTGGCTCCAGAATGCAATTTGGTTTTTCCCGAAACTTCGTAGTCTTCCTGAAATTACGAAAGATGGCGATATTTCTTTGAATCTTAGCGATGCTATACGAAGTTATTACGATTATCGCCTGATCGTAAACCACATGTAGTCGCTGAGGATCAGCCAACGATCGCCGCACATTTTCGCGACGTTCATCCAGCGACCACCGGGAATCACGAGCATGTAAGGAAGCGCGAACGATTCGCTCAATCACCTCTACACGACTTTCAATGCCAGCTCGAATGCGGTCCTTAAGTGCAACATTTACAAGTTACAAGAATGCTGGGATACGGAAGCTAGATGTTGTTTATATTTGACATCCTTGCGAAACTTTTGCAACCCGTGCTGCGGCATAAAAACACAGCAGTTAACAAATAACAAGTCAGATGAATAACTAAAAGCATTAACTTATATATGTATTCCGTGTACTCAATTGTCAAAACAATAGACGATAATAAATTAAAATAAATAAAGAGTCAGCATTTAATACAAAAAGGAAAAACGACTTTGCGCTGCCTAATTACGAAAAAATCAAGAGAAGTTAATCTTCGTAAAACATTGACGAACACATGGAACCCTCCTTTCTCCACCAAACAAAGTTCTATGAACACCTACACAATATCGTTTGTATGGAAATGCCTAAAAGGAATAAATCAGTAATCAGGTGAGAAATGTATTTTGTAGAAAATGTGGTGAAAAGAAAAACAAAGTTGATTATATCATAAAAGAACGAACCAGGAGCTCCACCAACTCGGAAGAATCCACACTAGTGTCGAGGTTTATTTCAAAGGAAACCGGTGTAGCAGTACCACTGTCAACTGTCTGAATTAACACGATTCGTAACGCTGATTTCATAAAATAAGCTAGTAACCAGGAAAAGGAGCCCACCGTATGCACAGTAGGCGCTGTTCTTCCTCGTGCAGCACTAATGGGAGAATTATGGTACACCGTTGCTTTCAAGGCTGCACAACCACCAGCTCCACAGTCACAGAAAAACGAGCCTTGCTTGCTTGAATGTGGTTGAGGATTAAGTACAACAGAAAAACAACTTCAACTCTTCTTGAAGCTCGATTCTCAATGAGACCACAAGGCATTTCTTTCGATTTTATCTTGCAAGCCACTTTCGCTGTGCTTTAACTCCATTAAGAGTAAGAATTGTTGACCAGACGAATACAACAGCTAATGATACTAGATAAAGTTGGATTACGGTGAAACATAATCTCTGAGACGGTATCCTACAATTCCCCAGACCAGGGAAGAAAAAAGCCTTTGAATTTGTTTGTTTCCAGAAACCCAGTTCCCTTACTTTCGCACATGCTCACTTTTAACATATATAAAATAACAAATATGCCCTTTCGGTTGGAGCGGTCTTTGCTGGAAGGCAAAGAAAATTAGAAGGGGTTTTTTGTTCCCGCCTGGGAGAAGGATAGGATACGGCCCCTAGGGGTGCAATCCTTAGGTCAAGTCTTCAGAAAGCAGGAAGGGCAGATGCGATTCCTGCCTAAGGCGCAGTGTTTCGTCCTTCACTCGACAAAATACACACTCGAGAGCCAGTTCAATTGAACTCAGTTTTTTAGCGTCTCACTGACCAAGCCTTGATATCAGTTTACCCAGCCCGGACGCTATGGGATTCTTGGCTACTCAAGCCAAAAAATTGATCTAGATCTTATCCCGGCATAGCGTGGGAAAATGCGCCCCATTGCCACTACAACCTCCAATGCTGCGAATGTAAAGAACAACGAAAAATAAGACACTGTTGCGCCGGGATAATTGGATTGTGCCCGCAAAATTAGTCGACACATGCTGACCGGTGAGCCAAACATACCTGTACGATAAACGTATGTCCGCGGATGACAGGGATGCACAAAACACTGCACACTCCCTTAATTTGTCAAGTTCATTTTAATTGTGCTGGGCAATTGCTACCATGTTGATGTACAAACCTCTAAAAATTAAGGGGCTTCCAGCAGGCATCCGAAATTGACCCCGACTCAAAAACAGAAAAACCTTTTTCAGTTGCCGCGTATGTACAGAGTGGAATGCTGTTGGACCGAGTCTCATCCATTCGACGTTCCACAGTTGGAAGCGCAGTCGGACCTCCACGACGTGTTACGATGTTCTGAAGTTGTACAGACAAAAATCAAAATTACTTTAAGAAATGTTATACGAAGTTACCGGTACCTTCAGTGTTTCCGAGTCGCTGAAGTATGTGTCGCTGTTATAGGGTTCCTTGTATTTACCAAGTTCCGAACAATACTCAAGCAAATTAGAGACAACCATAAGTCGAAATACAAGACGATTTCCGCTCTATAAAATACCGCAATTCATTTTCTCCAACGAATCGGTCCAATCATGTAAATAGCAAAGAACAAGAATACCGAATCCGTTGCTAAATTGAAGCAATTCTGACTAAAGGGCGTGGTTGGCTTTCCGTAGTTTGATTACTTTTCAAAAGTTCTGAGCAATCAAAATCTGCTGAGAACACGAACAACGCTATACATATCCGCACTCTTGGCTTCTCCATTCCAAAAATGAGAAAGTGGGTACTCCCTAGGTAGAAAGAAAACTCACCGTTAACAAGGCCTGACCACGCATCACGTTTTCCTCTTCCGTTGAAACTTCAATCCAAGATGCCAGATTGTCAGCACACTGGCGAAGGACCTAAAGACCATTTCTCTATTATAAGAAGCTACATACAGAGGAGAATAAGAAATGCAAGGATCAAGAAAAGGGCAGAAATAAAATGAAAGGAGGGCACAAAAAACTAACCTCGATATGAGTTTCAGAATCAGCATGATTACAAATGACCATTAAAACTTCATGAAAGACGTCTTCTCGACGTTTCAGGGGCACAAGACTCGACAGACGGTTGCGACCATCCGTGGCTTAAAAAGTGCTCCATCAAAAGCATGGTTGCAAAAGGAGGACCTCCAAACGAAGACTTACCTAGCCTCCCGCCAGTTAAGGCTGTTTTGCGCTTAGACGATCCGTTGGATGCACAGCTGATAAGCAAAGAAAATCAATGCCAGATTGCTACCAGCGATGGTCGTAGTATTGCTCCAACACTATCGCGCATTGCACAATGCATAACTTCCGCATCAACCTGAAATAAGCAAGTAATGCGTTTGAGGACAAACCAAAAAGAAATGAAAGAAATTCTGGCGCCGCACAATTGCAGACAAACACTTAACATGCTCTTTTAAAAATCTTGCCAGGGATGGGAGCAAAGCCTTAAATTAGCGGCATGGTGAGCGTCTGAGAGCATCGAAGCCATGATCGGTAAAAAGAGGAGACGACCTGCTAGCAGACAACGTAGCTGCTTCGACAGTTCCGATGACGAATCTTAAACATATTTTTTGTCATATAATTCTGAACAAAGTATCTTTATATCCCTAACATTTTCAGTTTAGTGGCAGTGCGCTTTATCGTGCTTTCACAGTCAATAAATGGTTAGTTATGATAGTAATGACGATGGACACAGAAATAGGACTAAGGAAATTGCTGAATTCTGCAAGTTTCCGAAGATTATTTTCTGGTTTTCCTAGTTTTCTGAAACTACCATTTCCAGGAACAGGTGAAAATAGGGCTTTTGACCAAACTTCTTAGTTTCATATAAACCATCAGTTAAGAAAAATACACACCTTTATGAAGCACATTCGACAACACCTGTATAAACGCTGGAGTCAAAGCCGTTTGCTCCGGAACAGACTCCCCTGAAGCGCATTTATCTAGTGTATCACCCAACACAACAAGGTGATCCTGAAACCAAATGCGTTTCTCATAACAAAAAAAGAGCAGTTTGAGAGTTTGGTCTGAGCTAAAACCTGTACCTCAATCCACGAAGGTCGAACTTTTTCATTACATAAAACTGCTTCATAGAAAGAGCAGAAGATACCGAGGAGAGGTCTGAAAAAGAAAGCGTGCCGAAGTGAAATGCAAAAACCACAATGGGGAAGTTCTCACTTCTTCTCAAAACTCTGAACTGGTTGAGCACTTGTAGCTCCAGCGAGAAGTGTTTCTGACAGGTAACAAAAGCGTACTTCCGCTGCGTTGTCTGCTCCAAGCTGTAGAATTAAAATGGAACAGATGCTTATAAGAAGCGGATAAATTAAAAGAAGAAGTTCATAAGCCATGAAATTCTACACCTCATAACGTATGTAATTCTTGAAATAAAGTCAAGCATAGGTGAAAATAACCTTGTTCAGCTCCTGTTCAGCACGTTCTGCTATCTCGCGATGATACTGCCCACTGCTGGACGCGCGTACCACCCATTTGACTTGCACTGCATTTATCGCATCCTTTTCGGGCCTTGAAAAGAAGCTGTTCATTTCTATTTCAAGAAAGCATTCCGACTGTGTCATTTTTAGAATACCGAAGTAAAACTTCGCTATTTATGCAGCGAAAAAGTACCAAAAAAAAGCAGATGTGAAGACAATGGTAAATCGACCGCGGACGTCAAGAAATTTTACATGTCTCTACGCTCCCTTTTAACGTCTAGAAAGTGTAGGTGCTAAAAAAGCGTTTTTTCTCACCGTGGGTGTAAAAATCATGCCTAGCACACGACAACGACTTGCTGCTAGAAAACGACGTCCTCAGAATATTTGAATCCGCTATCAAATAGCAATCATAAACCTACTGTACAATAGCGACAGACTACCTTAAACTCGTCCTCAGACTCTCCCTTACTTGATACGGGAGATTAATATTGGCTAAAATGTAAAATTGAAATTAACGAACCTGTTTTTCCATTTCTCCTGTACTTCGTGTAATAAAAGTGTGGATATTTCGTAACGAAGATGCTGGTGTAAAAGGTACTCATCCACATTATTGCCAGGCTCGCCAAAGCAGTCATCTTCCCCCTTAAAAGAGAAGAGTCTCATTCAGTTAAGGAAGTACTTCCAATGCGATGTGTGAAGATAGCACTGCTCTCCATAAGTAAGAAGCTTGCATTCTTCACTTATTTTTCTTTTCATTCATCTGAGCTGCGTGAGTTCACAAAATAAGTGGGGCCACACCTTCAGAAATGTTGCAAGGTCGCTTTTCCTTGGCGTGCGGTGATTGTCAGCGATCAATTTCGTAAGCACATCTTCCTTGAGTGCTTGACGACACTGCTCCTCAAAACATGGCACCAAATCGCAGAACGTAGTATTCCGAAAGATCGACAGCATACAGTGCAAACGATCAATGCCTCCCGTGGCTTCCAATCCAATGCACGCATCTTTCCTGAAAGCTCCAAATTATAAAAAAATGTATAGGGTGTCAATTGGCGCTTTCTTGTATGTTAATCGAGGTTACTGAAAGAAAGCCTCATTGGATGGCTCCACTTCTAAAGGTTTTATATTCATCAGAGGCCGGAGATTTCATCGATGTTACGGCGCATTCACAGGGGCTTGATCAATTTCATATTGAAAACAAGTGATCAATTTCACTAGTGAGAACGATTCGCTCTTTTCTTACAGAATGGAAACACAACATAGGCAAATGCGTCGCAAAAATCGCGAAACATTCGACCGAAGAACACAAAAAGGTCGAAACGTGAAGTCATTCATTGAAAATTCTATTTAACGATATTGATGGGCATAAGTGAGAACACATTCCGATTAACACTGCAGAAATCTTGACGGAATCGTCTACGGAAAAATTATGATTATATCATTTCGTCCACAAATCAAGCTTGAGACCTGGGAGTCACGAAAAGAACGAAAAAAAAACAAAGAAAAACCGGGTTTGTTTTCGTAAACAATTCGAAAAACTTGAAAGACTGTTACGCGTTCAAATTCCCGCCGTACATCTGTCACAAATGTTGGCGACGGGAACGATTCCACTTGGTTCTCGGAGTGCCTTCACTAGGAACTCTTTTGGCCTTTTCCACCTATGGCAATGGCATTTCTCTTTCTACTGCATTCTTCTATCGATTGTTTTCTATCTGTTCTTCAAATCCAAACGCTTCAACCCGACTCTTTCAATGTCTCACCGATGTCATACGTGGCCGCCCCAGACGCTTCCTTCCGTGCGCCCTCTTCCCCCCCCCCTCTTCCACCCGAACTACTCGACCGTTCTTGAAGTAGGGCTTCAGGTATGCTTCTCTTCAGCAACTGGATTATCAGACTACAGAACTTTGTACATCGCCTTTAGAAAACACAGCTGGTATTCATGTTAGGAAGGATGCAAGAGTTTTCCGAGAACGATTCCTTCAAAAAGGAGCAATGTGAAGACTAGCACAAATTGTAAACTTCTTCAAAAGAAACTAACACTTCGTGTACGTCGATGCTATGCAGAAGATTGGTGAAACTTTCAAATAAAGCTGCCCCGAGTCGATTACCAGTGGACTCGATTACAAGCACAGTAAGGACGAAGCTCTGGACGTAAATCTGCCAGCATCCCTAGAAAGTGGTCTACTAAACAATGTCCTTTCCGCGATTCTGAAGAAGTCTTACGTCATTTAAAGTCTCAGCGAACAGTTTCACAGCACGATCAGCTAATTTGGATACACTATCTGGATGTACGAATTGCTTGATGATTGCCTCCATACCAGGATAGTGGTTATTGAAGTTCTGAAAGCCGCATCCAAAGAGAATAAGTACATCACATCATAAAATTTGAGAAGCAAGAAATTTGATGGAATACCTGCACATCACGTTGCCCTTGGTCAGAGATCAAGCGAGGAAGATGGCGAATAACAAAAAGAAGTACTGGCAGATCAAGAGATTCCGCAGCGCCAAGAAAGTGCTCAGAAATGAGCAGAGAATATGTGCCACATAGGAACGACTGAGATGGGTGGCGAAGAGAGAATTCAGCAAAAGAGTTGATAATTTTCGACCATTCACTCTCAATTCGGCCTAACATCTTGAGATCGAGGGTCCATGGACATTCTGAATATAGAGATTTTGGAACATCGCCTATTTAAGAAATTATGTTTTGAAGGTGACAAGATAAGGATTTCAAAAAAGCTTCAGTATCCGCTATTCCGACTCAACAGTAATGATTCCAGAGACTTGAGAGTTGTGGGTTTCGACCGATTTTTCAAAAAGTCGACAGAATTATGTACCCCATCAAAACAAAAAGTGAGTTTATCGAGGGTGACCAACAATCTCTCAACCTTTATGAAACTGTTAACAAAAAATTACATCAGTTATAAGAAAAACCGGCACGTTCAGAATACGCCCTAGAAACTGTTTTGAGATGTTATCTGAACACATATTACCCACCTTGGTTTCTGTGAACAAGAGTCAGCAAGAGCGATGTGACGCCATCGACCAAGATAACACTTGAATTTTCACTGAAAATGGGGCACACACATACTTCAGCACCTAAATTGCATTGGAAAAGTGGCTTACTCTGCGATAATCCTTTCTATAAGTCCTAATGTCTGTCTGGCGAAGTCCGTGGCGTGCGCTTTCTTCAGGGAGTGAGAAAACTCTTCCAGTATTGTGCACTCTTCCCTGCATAGTCTAAACAAAAAGTCATATACAATACTTCAAATATTAACACGTTATCAGAAAATTCCCTGTGAGAAAATATACCTTTCCGAGATTTTTGACCCCACTGCCTGCTCGTAACGTTCGAGGCTGTGTTTGAAGATTTCAGCGACCAGCTGAGGCCGATTACTACGACCACCAGATATGATCGTTCGCAATAGAAGCGTTTTTTGTTGGCCGCCTCTGCTGAGGATTTCATGAAGAAGTTTGGTCTTAAAAGGTCTGTTTTCCTTAAAACACTGAAAAACACCTAAAAATGTTCAGACTTTGGGTCATACCTGGAGATCGGCTCCGATGAAACCGCCTTGGGAGAGAGTGATATATGTAGATTGGAATTCGCCAACTATCTCGTTGTTTGACAGGTTTTGAACCTAAAGGAAGAAGTATAAAGTATTCGCCAGAGAGTCTCCTTTCATCATTTTTCTCAAGACTACTCCCTCCAATATAAACTTATGTTTCAAGTCCTTTAATCTTCGCAATTCTTTCTTGGAGATTTTAAAGCGTTGCAGAACAAAAAGTGCCTTTTGATAGCAGACTATCCTTTTCAAAAAAATAGATTCATTTCGGTCGAAACACCTGATGTCAACTTAGAATGAATTTGCAATGCAGCAAACCAGGTGACGTAAGTTGAGCGGAAGCTGCCCACGGTTAGCGGCGGGTCACAGCGAAATTTGATGGCATCAAAGAAGGAACGAACCACACGCGGAATGCACAAATTCAGATGTCGGTATTGGCACAAGCCAGAGAGCGAAAATATTAGGGATTGCGTATATCGAGTCCGTGCGCCCAAAGCGCAGCGTGTGCGCGATATGGTCATCACAAGGCAGGACCCTTTAACACGTTGACGACATTGTGCAGCGCATGCGCATCACACCTTGAGCACCGTGTGGGACCGTGTGCAGCGCATGCGCTGCACACACAAAATATTATTTTTTTCGCGCATGCGCTACTTCTTTTCTAATTTTTTGCATCTATTCCATAGACTACACCATAATATGACTAGACACGGCGAGGTTCATTGAATGGTTGAATATGCTCCTTTTTAGCGAAGGTTTTCTAAGCCCTACGAATTCCCAATTGTGTTCATTCCTAGTTTCCTTTATATTCTGATAATCTTGGTCATAAAAAAGAGCAGTAGAAGTAAGTACAGACCCACACATATAGCAAAGACATATGTTTTTAGTGGAGCAACCGCGTCAAAAATAATTCTGAGGTTCACTGCAGCAAAAGCAACTGAAACTTGCCTTCATCGCCAGAAAACGTCAATTCGATCGATTTTTTACAGTTGTCCCTTCTGATAAGTTTGACACATCGAATATCATTCTAAACATTTTGTTGCATCCGAGTTTTGGGTATTTAAAGCTCAAAATTCACGGATTTGATGTGAGGCGGCGGCGCCTGCAAAATCGCCGTGGTCCCACGCGGTGCAAAAACCCAAAACGCGCGTTGTCGTCAACGTGTTAAAGGTGGAATTTGCTACAAAGATTCAACACTTCCTAGAAGATGTAAAAAGGGCAGATCCCAACATTTATAGAGATGTCCAATTATGGAGGTGAGGAGTGAACCGATAGCGAAGGAACTAAAGTTAGAAATCAATAAGGAAAAAAAGATCCTTGATTGTATGATTACCGTAAAAGATGGATAGAACTGGTAAAGAAGGGGGAAAGCTCATGGTGGGTTAAGCCAAAATCTTCCTACGCCTCAATCCAAGAATGCAAGTGATGCATTTAAGCAAGCTTGAACGAGCTCCTACCGAAATTTCACAAGCTCAGGAGCAACTGATGATCTATCTAAAGAAGAAACTCAAAAAGAACCTTTTCAACGACATCAGAGATGCAGTTATTGCATTTGGACATATCTCGGGCATTAGCGAGCAATCGAAGTAGGAACTCGATCCGTTTGGATATCTGGAATGCCAATTTCAGTCCTTTTCCGAGTAGGGACACTCAAGCAAGAAACTCGAAATGTTTCCTAAGCTGGTATGAGAGAGCGTCTGACTCCTACCTCCACTATTTCTGATACAATTTGTGACTGAACAGCAGATTGATGATCGAGCATAGCCGGGACCTGTTCAAGAATACACTCAAGCCAGTTCCCTGCCACCGTATCATCATTTGTTGCTGGAAATTAAAGCAAAAGTCCAGGAAAAATGGAATCTACCCAAAATTAAGCGCTTACGTTCTTCCGGAGAAGCAATTGGAACTGCCTTTGCAGTGGCCGTGACCTCTTTCGCACTCTGCTCTATTTGTTGCTCCAGCAATGTTAGCAATTCTCTGACTGCATTCCAGAGTGAAAAAGGTAGCTGACTCCCTTTTGAAGCGGTGAAATCAATCCATACCGACAGTCCTTCTAATGCTTTTACTAATCGCATTAACTGCGTTAAGATTCTTTGAACTCTGAAATAAAGATTAAAAATATGGCAGATCAATGAAAGCAATATAATCTAGAAGAAGCAGATCAGGAACAAGTAAAGAGGGAACCTTTAGCAATAACTTCGCAAAGCTGACAAATATGTGCTCGAACGTTTCGGAGTCGTTGGAAGAAAAGGGAACAGATGAGCGAATGACACACTCGACCAGAGAGCAGCCCAAGGGCAGATCCACTATAGGTAATGAATCCCCGTCAGCAGCCGATATGCATAAGCCATGACCACATGAAGCATAAAATCAGTAAACGGCATCAGAAATAAGTCTAGCCAAACCTGTCTAAACATGCCAAGGCTCCTGCTATAAAAGGGATTGCAAGAGTGGAACTGGAAGGCCCAAGAGACACCCAGTCACTGTCTAGAATGTCAAACACGTGCACGGAATTGATTGAGGAGAATTTCATCCCTAAAAGGAAAAATATAGCGAGCATTTCTACAGGTCTAGACTTGAGAAATGAGTGTGAACTTACGGAGAAAAACGCTTATTCGACAGAAGCTGCTCTACACAGAGGGATAGGCGATCTCGAGGCCATAGGAAATTTAGAATTCGACCAAGCAGTCCAGTACTTACAAACGAAGAGCGCGATTGCTGCGTAAAAGAAGACTCTAAAACTTATTTGATAGACAAATTTGCTGTTTACAAAGAAAACAACAGAACATCGTTTAAGTATTACCTCCGCCTTGTTGCTATCAGAAGCAGCTTTGAAAGCTGTTTCACGGGGATGCTTCCAAATATCTGACGGACAGTAGCGTTCAATGAACTCAGCAGGAAGGCAGCGGTTTTCAGTGAAACAGTAACCAATTCGCCATTCTTCCGGTCGGAAGGAACTGACAGCGATGGCCAGAAAAACGCTCATCAGTTGCGCCGACAAACTTGATGCATGTGAGCAGCGGTGCTCAATGAGCCTGAAAAAAAAAGACTCGAAACGGAGATGAAAGCAGCTTTTCACTTGGGGACTATTTTAGGATAGGGGAAAGATAAAAGCATTGAAGAGGACCTCCTCAATCTTGTGGGGATCAGAATAAACCTTCAGAGTCGCATATGACCGCGCATTATTGCCAACGACGACTGTCCGCACGTATACGAATTGCAAAGATTGATCACCTAATGGCTTGACTTTTCGAACATCCAGCAAATCCAGCTTAAACTGTAATCTGAAAACTGTCACCAGTCATCCGAACTAAGGGCGCACGTACAGTCGGTCGGACGACAGCAACGATTGTCATGACTGTAGCAACAGCATATGGGATTGGTATCGATTGCGGAATACTTGATATTCGCGATTAGATGCAGTCAGACAGTCAGACAGTTGCGATCGTTGCTCTCGGACAATCGACTATGCGTGCGCCCTAATAGTTTGCTTCCTACTCATACGCACGATTCACTCCCAGTGTTTCCCTTTACGGATTACAACGTTGTTCAACACATTCACGCCGATGGCCGTCAATATGGGCTGCCAACAGGCATGTGCTCCGGGGACGGTGGCAGTCCATATGGGCTGCCAGCTGATATCGACGCTCGCAGCAGCGGTAGATGTAAATAGGTGGGTAAACCTCGTAATCGAGTGTAAAATGCTTTTAAATTCCTTCACGGGGGAAGTGAATAAATGCTCTCTTTTCGTAACCACTATTTGTCGTTCTGATCGAAATCCTACTGTTATATGTTTAGATAATCTTTACGCATTGGACATTGCAGAAATTATTTTGTGACATTCATGTTTTTGTTCATTTAAATACAAAATCTGCGGATGTGAGGTTAGGCGGGGCCACAAAATCGCGTCCGTCCCACGCGACCGAGAGTGGACTGTCCTGAACGTGTTAAGAAGAACTGTTCTACGAAATTTGTCTCAACTCGACAGGTAGAAGAAAATCGGCCGATCCGAAACGTACCGCGTCCGAAACTGACATTGCAGTTATAAATGTGCAATAAACCAGTACCTAAATGAACCCACTACAAACAACCCTCCCTCAGAACAGCGACAGCAAAAGCAAGCGGGCGTTCAGCTAACTTATCAGAACTTCAAGAAGATCATGAGGAGGGGGCAGAAGGAAAACCACCGAGTTATTCGAAAAAAGTGTTTCGAATGATGGTAATGATGTTTCTAACAGATTGTTTATAAAATGCAGTCAAGAGTTTAATAGAGATGGATTTCTGAAGAGAGAATTTGGTTGAAAGAGAATGCAGCTCTGATTAGTACGGTAGGCTATTCGAAAAGACAAAGGAAAGTTCCAATGCGAGTAAATCGAAAAGTTGGACTTATAACTGTGTTCAAGAAAAAATGTACAACTTACAAATGGCGCCGCCGAAAACCTGAGAAGTTAGGAAGACTAGTTTGCTTGGCGTGCATTCCTCTGACAACTGACTAGACACCGCAGATAAGAGGCAGCTGTCTATCCTCTTCTCTAGCATAGGTTTGGATAACGCGAAGGCCTGAGAGCATTTATTGAGGTAAAGGTAGGAAGAAGACGATTTTTGTGGTAGACAAGTTATGGTCTTTCAACAGCCCATTTAAATATACTTTAGATGAACAGTATGAGCCGTTTATTTACTTTACAAACAGAAACAAAATAACAGCAACCAACAACACCTTGATTAATACAACAAGAAAAACAAGATCTTACTTGAGTTTCGACAACAGTAACAATGAAGCATTGACAACGATGTCATTAACAATGAGATCAATGGAAGGAGAACGTTCAGAACTGAGCTGAGAACTGTGCGACTGACTCTGAAAGCTGCACGCTGGACTGTTCCTCGATTCTTCAAACGTCATCTGACTGCTGGTACTTGCACCATCATCCTCATGACAGAGAGCGTCTCTCTATAACAGAGGCGGTAAAGAACTGGTCTTCTAGCTTTTATAAAGCTTGAAGAAAGGAGCAGCTTTAGGCTGTTGCAGTATGGATGTCACTCGTTTCATTTTTATGGAGCTCTGGGGCTTGGCGGTGTTATTTCACTCGTGAGAGAGAGGAAATTTTGGAGTATCTATGATATCCAATCCAACTTGAGCTGCACTGTTTTTAGATAATAAATTCTTATTATAAGTGAATTGAATTTTCGACTCTCTCAGTGCAAGTGAATTGAAATTTTCGACTCCGATTACTCAACGGTTGTTCATCCTGCCTGAGTAATCGCAGCTTCCACAAGCCTTCAGACGGAACGCAATACTCGAGCGTCAAGCAGTTCCAGCATTTTGGGAAGAAAATAAAATTGTCGAAGAAAAACCCGCTCTGCTGAATAAAGGCGCGCTCTAAAAAAAAGTAATCAAATTAGATTGTAGGACAGAAGGACGACGTTCAAGGTTTACATTGCTCCCCAACCTTTGCATGCAATGGGCAGGAGGAATCCCCGTGGTAACTGAATTGAAGTGATATTCATATTTCAACAACCTAATATAGTCTTTATGCCACGAGAAGCAAAGGCCTTTTGGTGAGCTTTCGAGATGAATTATCGGAGGTAGCCTTACCGAAGAACGCAGCAGGTAAGCCAGTCCTTTTTCGAACTGATCAAATTCACTATTGACCGCATCAATAGTTCTGTTTCGTAGTATCTTAGTGGCCTCCATGATTTCGTCGTATGCGCCACATCTACAAAAGGTCGGTGAAGAGCGGCTGTCGCTCCTGATTTCCATATTTTCCGAACCATCTACACTGCCCTCATCGTCGACGTCGAGATCCATGTCTGAATGTTAACCTATGAAAAAAAAAACACTCGTAAAAGGTGTACGGTTCCAAAAATTCAAAATAGAGAGAAACTCGTCGATATCTCCGCAGAACATCTTTTCTGAAAAATAACGGCGCTAACAC
>MU898139.1:0-17819 GCA_036418205.1 Ostertagia ostertagi | reverse complement strand
AAAATACTTAACATATATTTACTCGTGTTTTCAAGAAGGTTAATATATGTGTTGTTGTTGTTGCTGTTGTGCATGATCAGCAACTTTCTCGACATAACTAAGAAGTTCGGAATTTTTTCTACATAAGCTGAAAAAAAACTAAGAAGCCCTGTCAATTTTCGAAGCTTCCTAGCTTCTTAGTTTGTAATATGAAAGGTTTCAAATTTCGTTATAAAAGGATAAAGCATTTGCCGTTGATCAATCCCTTTTTGGGATGCGGCACGCATTCTACTTCCATTTGTTTGAATGCGATGTGGCCTATACAATGACTTGCGGGGGCCAGCCGATGTACAAGTCAGTGTTTTTATCCTCCCAGACAAGTCTGGTACCAATTAACCGACCCCGGAGGGATGGAAGGCTTGGTTGGCCCGGGCGACTCACGACCCAGGATTTGATCCCCGGACCGCTCGCGTGGTAAGCGCCACTTGCCACTACACCACTTCCGCCCAATTTCGTTATAGTGCTATTTATGCGCTCACAAGTAATAAACAAGATCAAAAATGATTCTTTCCACGGGAAAAATCAGGGTTGGAAGGGTCAAAGTGCTTCGTACATGGTAGGCGCCTGTGGAGATATGAAGCGTTTCAAGGTAATATCAAAACAGTTGAACGGAGAAAGGTGGTACCAGTCTTGTACTCTTTGGTTTAGTTCAATTTATCTTCTTAATTAAGCATTTTGTTATAACAAGGCAATAATGCATTTTCATGGCAATATAAAAATAGACATATGTATAACATAAACAATTGTTCACTTTCCACTATTATATAAAGGTACTGCAAAGTTTTTCCTTGAACTGCTAACCCACTCCAACAGGAAATGAAGTGTAATGTTCTGCCGTAATAGTTCCTTCTAGAGATAGTCAATCAAAAGATTGTCCTTGATGTTTCATAGAAATGAATCCATCTTTTCTCAGGCCATCTTTAATGAGGGTCCAAAGCTGTTTAACATAAGTTTGTTCAGTCTAGAGCATATGAGCATTGCTAAAGCAATCATTGGAACTCAAAAAAGAAGAATAACTTTGAGATCTTTGGGCCTTCTTCAATATTATTCAGACAGCATTGCTAAAAAATAAAAATAATAAAATTGATAAATTGAAATATTAAAATTAATGAATAAATAATAAAATCAATAAAAAATAGTGCCTGCAAACAGTGACGAGAGTATCTGGCACGTGCCACGCGTTCAAATTCAATCAGTCATTGGAACTCTCAAACGTGTAATCCGCTAACACAATGACGGTGGAAGTTATTCGTACACCAACAGACAGACAACTCAGGTAACGGATAAAGGTAGAAATCCCGGGTAAGCAAGTATTATTCCTGCACAGGAAAAGTAGAGGTAAGAAATGGACCACTAGAGGAAAAAAGAAAAGTTTCAGCAAAGAACCCTGAATTAGAGAGCTTTCGCATTTTGTGAGGTGAACGCTGTAAAGAGGCGCTGGACCAACGAGATAGCATATGCAAGAGAGCATAACGGAAGAGAAGGCATTGACAACGTGGATGGTTCGGGCAGCATTAGTGGCACACAGCGGCAACCGTGACAAAGGCCTAGCGCCCTTGCTGCGCACTTTCGAACCACACGAACGGCAACTCGCGAACTTTCATAAACTGCTGTACCCTGCCCACCAGAAGGCTCCATTGCACGTGAGTTCATCGTGGGGTGAGACTAACAAACCCAATATGGAGGCAAGCTTGCTCAACCTAAGGATGGTAAGCTGTGGGTTATGCCACAGTGCCTCTTCGACCATCGGTTCAACCAAATGGCACCAAACGTCCAAATAAACATCGTCTCCCTATCAAGACGAGGAAAATCCTAGCAGACCACCGCATTTATTTTTTGGATCTGCGACCAGCTACAGTAATTTCTGAAGTTAGGATCCCGTTTACAAACCGTTAACTCCATGACATACATACCGCCAATCTTTGGACGACTTTTTGTGATACATTGCATTCGAAGGAATGCGATAAGGAGACCAGTTCGGAGTACTGACAGCCGTGATGTATAAATCAGCCGTCAAGACCAATGATAGAGAATCCTTTCATAAAAAATTGGTTGGAAATATGAAAATATTTTTCAAAAAGAAAAAGGGCGATTATTTGAAAATAAAGAAAAACCAGACAACTGACGACTTCATTGATTCCCTCAGGTAAAAAAAGGTCTACTAACGGAAGGGACAAAATAGTTATCGTTGAGCATTCCATTTTGAGGATGCGCTTCAAAGTCTATTTCTATCCACCATCTTTTCCACGGCGGTATAGGACCAGGATTATGATTTAGGTGCATCATCACTTGCCAACTAAACTGCTGTGATTCTAACTGGCCCATGTGGAATCAAATCCAACCAGAGCCATACGAGTGGTAATGTCACCGCTTGATTCGCCAGCAATATAAGAAACGAAAATTGTACAATTCTTCCTCGAGACTATTTCCATGACGGAAGGCAGTGATAGCTGAGGCCTAGGGGTGTGAGCTGTCTCCTGTCTGCACCATGAGCCGCGGGTTCCGTTCCTGTTGAGGCATATCCCTGCACCCGAAGAACTGCAAAAAATTGTTGTAATGCCAGCATCAGGCATAGGTTGACAGGCCAGTCACAAAAACAATCATTGAATTTGCATAATAATCAGCAACAAAGCTAGGACGTCACCAGGAATCGGAGAGCAGAACATTTCCTCAAATTGTGGGTCAGTATGGGAGAGTTGGAAGTGAACAACTTCGTCCAAAGAAGTTAGTTCGAATTAGGATCGCAGGATCGCTAGCTGTTAAGAGAGGTTGTAGATCTGATGGCGTGCAGGAACATTCGAGTTCTATGATTTCATACAGCGATGAAAGGAAGCTGACGCCAGAGCAAATTGAGTCTGATCCTGAATGATCATCCAGCGTCGCAGTTCGAGTTACAGAAGAGGCCTGGAAAAGGAGCACGGAGGTGGAATGGTAGGGGCTAGGAAGGCAGTGGAAAAGAGGTGTCTGGTAGAGAACTCCAGGGCGAGGTGCAGGAAGTGGCACGAAAGGCTGGCTGAAGGTGATGACTCCCGCTAAACGTGAATAACCATAAGTTGCTGATCCCCAAAAAGTGTACTGAGATGACCATGATTGTGGTCGACCACGTGAAAGCATCGAAAGCGCAGAGGACTTCTGATGTCAGAGTAACGGGCTAGTCGGTGATGGCTAATGCGGATCAGGCAGTAAAAGCACGGATCAAAGTGGCATGGGTGAATGGAGGGTGTCCACTGGAATTTTGTGCGATCGAAGGTGCACCAAAGGTGCATCAGACACCATATAATCCCATCTGCGAACGTACGCCGTTTCACTTTATAAGTGAGCGGCACGGTGCCCAAAGTATCCTCCTCCTTTCAAAAACGAGAAGAGCGTCGGGTGCAGACCATACACCACAAGTGACGACGGCCTCCACAAAATGTAAATGTTTTCTGCCAATGAAATGATTAGCCTGTTGCAGTTGTATTCTATCAGTTGTCACTAATTACAACTATCATTTACCAAAATCAGCTATCACTATGAACCACTACTAACCAGATTTACTTAGAGGCCGTCGTCACCTGTGGTGTATGGCATGCACCCGCAAGCGATCAGTGTTGCTAACAAGTCGCCAGTCTGTGCAGCAGTACATACCAGCGTATGGCAGCCGGCAAAAACAAACAGCTGCGAACGAAACAGCAAAAAGGACAGAACGAAATCGCGTCAAGGTAACGAGAGAAGAAAAAAAAAGCAAAAAGAAGGGGAAAATGGACAGTTACAATTGTCAAGGGGATGCTGCCCAAACTTTCCTTCAATACAGAAGTAATAGAGAGAGCATCACAATCTGATGGCCGTAGATTGGCGGTTAGGTACCATTCATTAAACTCTGATTTTTGATCAGACGAAGTGGTGTGGACCAATCCAGACTATTTATTTGGTCGGTGCCATGACTTCGGTCGAGGTCACATAGTGGCTACTTTACTTATGATGTTAGTCCTATATCTCGAAGGGTAATTCTTTCTTTATTCTGAGAAAGGCTTGTGGAAGAAACAGGAATTCCATATCCAGTTAAAGCAACAGTCCAAGCAGGGTTTCAACCATTTGGTTTTTAAGTGGTGAAAACATGCCCCAGCCCAAGTGATGCTCATGGGAAATGTCACTGACTTCAAAACTTACCTTTGAAATGCGTTGGAAGGGGTCGAAATCCTTCGAAAAGGGCGGGTCTACCGAGCCTCGGCGGGGCCGCCCATCTGCAGCCGTGATTGGCTGCGGAGGCATTCGTGATCGTTTTGGGACCACAGAGAGTATTTGAACTCGTTCCTTAACACGTTGACGACAGCGCAGGACACATACGTCCCGCACTTTGCAGGCCATGACGGACAGCGCGGGACGTATGTGTCCTGCACCCATTACGTTCCTTTTTTCAGCGCACGCGTATTCTTTTCTAAGTTTATTGTGTTTACTCCATGGAAGAAACCCTAGCTTGGCTACAAACATAGGAGCTCGCGAAATGGTCACGTATATTTTAATTTAGGAGGAGGATTTTCGAACCGCACAAAATTCTAAGTCTGATTAATCTTTCGTTCTCATTTCTCTTCATGACTGTAAAGGTTAAAAGACTAGTAGAAGTAAATAAGTGTCCTAAGATATGATAACATATGTGTTTTTGTTAAAATGATAAAAGTGAAATAGCTTTTCAAGTCAATTGTAGCTAATTCTGACAATTTTTGCATTTTCATTCTTATTTCAAGTCTTTGTATCGAAATTCCATTACTATACTCCTTGCAAGCTTTTACTTACTTGAAGTCACTGTTTCGAATTTTGCATCACCCATGTTTTATGTATTTAGCACTCAAAATCCGCTTGAATTACCTGAGGCGTCCGCGCTCGCAAAATCGCCCCGGTCCCACGCGGCCAAAAAAGCCAAAACGCGCGTTGTCGTCAACGTGTTAAATCAATGTGGTGATGCCGACTATGCTGAATTTCTACATTTTTACTTCCTACCTTCTAACCCTTCAAATTTAACTAAATCTATTCATTATTGGCGCCCCGCAAAGCTCCAATTAGAGGCAAGTAGCCAGCTATTGCTGGCTATTTGCCAGCAATTGTAATTGGAGCGCATCTACTGCGGGCAGGTTCAGGCAACTCGTCCAACGCGCGTCTTCCTCCACTGCTAAGTGGCAGAGGGGGAGTCTCTTTCTAAGTCCTTGTTCGACGTTTTCTTTTACTTTCTTTCATTATCTGTCTCCTACAGCTTCATTATCGGTGGTTTTTGCCCGCAAAATTTGTTGGATTGTTGCTTTAAGACCAGGCGAAAACAGCCTGCTATCCCGCGTCTTTTGACCCGAACCATTCAGCGCCTAACTCCTACAATCTACCAGAAGGATCTTGGAGGGGACACTATGGGAAATGAGACTGACCTGAATGAGTTTCGAGTCAAGCCTCGATCATTGGACAGTGCGGATTGGAAATCGCGCTATCTTCCACTACGAGTTATTTACTATACAGTGCTCACAAAAAAGCGATAAGGATGTATCTTGAGGTAAACTTTTTCTCTGCACCGGCTGGATTTTCGTTGCTGAGGACGGTGCACTTAAATACCTCCGACCGCGTTTGCTCTCACACGGCAACGGTGCCGGTCCCAATACCAACTGGAGCGAAGCGGTTCATGATGACTCGTTTTTCCTGATATCCAGCGCAAATGTGTTCTACGCACGATATGCGACCACGATGTACTTCACCTTATGGCCTGAACCCGACAGTACCTTGAGGTGCTCTCGCTCAGCACTATGTGGGAGGTTACTTTCTCGTTCTGGTTTACCCTTCTCACTTCGAGTCAGATCGACGACGCCAGACGAAAGTAGCACTCCTTGAAGGCAGAGCCCAATACGAATGGAAGTGATATTTCCACACGGATATGTAAGGACAGATGTGAAGTAGAGCGCATTTGGAGAAAAAAGGAAACAAAGCGTCGAAAACGCCGGAAAATAGGAAGCTCTTCGCTTACACTGCGGATAAATCTAAGAGCGCGTTTAAGTTCGTGACTCCTAGAAACAGTAACAAAGGATAAAGATACGTACTGAGACAGATTAGGATAGTATTAGAGTAGGATAATGCGCTGACAAGACTGGATAGGTATCGATTGAAACCGCCGGAGAGTAGTAGAATACGATATTACGATAGCAGGATAGCATCAGATTAGAATACTGTACTGACAAGATTAGATACGTGTTGATCGTTTCGCTTGAATGGCGACTAGTCTACTACGCTCCGGCTGTTCCAATAGGTAGGTATCTGTTCTTTCCAGCGCAACATCCTATTTCAACATTCTACCGTCTACTATCCTACTGTCCCATGTCGCGAACTATAAACGCGTCCTATGATTCAGAAAGTGAAGTAAAATAATGAAAACCGCCGAGAGGAAAAAAACCTGGCCTAAAAGCATAACAGCCTAACACTACAAAACACATAAGCGAGGTGATGGACGGGCGCGCTCATAGTTGGCGTGGGAGCATTCAAGCTCAGGGTGCCTAGCACCTTAGTGACGCGTTTCCAGACCGAAAGTGACTCGATCATGAGAAGGCGTACCTAACACCTCCATACGAGAGAGGCTTTCTCAGTAAGATTGAGCCGGGACCCTGCCTTCAAATGTTTGCGAAAAATGGGACAACACACATATGAGAGACAGGCAGTTAACCGTTTCGCCGCTGATCAGCCCCTTTCAGGGATGAAGCACGCACTCTACCAACCCACGTCGACTCGAAAAAACACGGCAAGTGAGGTCCTTTACTTGCGGAAGAAGCCGGTGTACGTGCCGGTGCTTTTATCCCTCCCACAAGCCTGGTGTCAATTACCAGACCTACTTATTTATTCATTTAGATCTCAAAGGGTTAAAAGAAGTTGGTCTAGACGACTCACAATCCAAAATTTGATGCTCGAACCGTGCACGAGTTAGAGGAATTCCTCCCGGAAAAATCGTCAACCTATGTAACCCATAAATCACTGGCTTGATACCCATCGCCCACGATAAGAACAAAAAGAACAAAAAAGTTGCTTTTGTTTCGGTAAACAAATTCGAATAAATGGAATGACTGCTACGCTTCGAGTTCCGACCGGACATCTGTCACAAGTGCTGACGACCACTTGGCTCACGGAGTGCTGCCACTAGACTCTTCTTGACCTTTTGACTTATTGCACTGACATCTCACACTACTATTTTTTGCGCCCCCGGCGCCCGCCAAATCCAATTAAACCTCTAGTCGACCTGTTTTGTTTTCTGTTCTCCAAAAACTGACGGCCTTTCATTGCATTCCAGCCCCGCTTTATCGCCGCCAACCTACCGTCAACCGTCCATACAATGTGGTTGTTCGTGAGTTTGATCCTCCTGCATAAAAGCCCTGTGGGCGGAAGTGGTGTAGTGGCAAGTGGCACGCTCACCACGCGAGCGGTCCGGGATCAAATCCTGGGTCGTGAGTCGCCCGGGCCAACCAAGCCTTCCATCCCTCCGGGGTCGGTTAATTGGTACCAGACTTGTCTGGGAGGATAAAAACACTGACTTGTCCCCGCAAGTCATTGTATAGGCCACATCGCATTCAAACGCCACTACGAATGTACAAATGGAAGTAGAATGCGTGCCGCATCCCAAAAAGGGATTGATCAACGGCAAATGCTTTATCCTTATTTTTTTCTCAAAAACTGCGCCTTCGCGCGTGAAAATTGTTTATCTCTAGTGATCACAACTGACATATTCGTGTTGGAAAAGAATGCCAGAATTTTCCGGATTCCACAAAGCAGAAAGCTTGGTACTGCACCAATTCCGCCTGTGTGATGAAAGGATACAACACAAAACGGGATAAAATAACAGGAATAAATAATGAAAGCTGGAACTTCTCTCTATCGGTGAAGAGTATTTGAGAAGCGCTTGGCAACATATACTATTCATAAAGCTTTACTTTTCTTCGAATCTGAAAACATCAGACAAACAGATCACGAAATGCAATCGGCACATATTTAGTAGTACGATATATCAGCTTTCAGGTTGCTTTATGTTACGAAACAATAAATAAGAACTTTCAGTCGAGGCAAAATGTTTCATCACAGATTATTGTCAATAGCTATCACAGACATGATATAATACTTGAAAACACAGGAGAAGGAAAACAAAGGCTGGCAGTTATTACTCTTGCCTACTTCCAATTTCAATGAGACCATAGAAACTTCTTATCTTGGCGAACACTATGGTCAAGTAGGTTAAAAGAGCCACATCGTTTAGAATCAACACAACAAATAGCTCATGAGTGCACCCATAGAGGGAACACACAGGCAAAGCCTCACATTGTTAGAGCAACAAAAAAAAATAGTTACTTCAGATAAACGGTGGATGATACTAATACTAGTTATTGTGCAAAAACCCATTTCTTCTAATGCAATTCGTAACCAGCTGTGCGAAAAATAAGAGAATTATCTAGAGAAACGATTGGGAACACGAAGGTTGTGAAAAAAAATGCTGAACATTGTGGTAAGGAAATTTCAGAGAACTTCAAGGCAATGAGGCCTGATTTTGTGAAGAACGCCCGGGAGCATATTCACTTTAGTCACTATCGTCCTGCTTATTCCCTTAGCCTGGGCTGCTTTGCTATTCAAAACACGAAACTCGTCGCGTTATCGTCTTTCCGATGCCTCTCTCGCTGTTTCGGCCTGTTAGCGCTAAAACAACGACTTCTTGTAAACAAGGCAGTAAACAGCAAGTTGCGAAGATACATCTCCACGGATAAGCCAAAAGCAGGCCTACATGCTCGTGAACAGGTAACCTCTACCCTCAACCACTAAGCGGCCAGTCCTACCAAGGCTCACAGCCTGCAAGCAGAACTCGTTGCTGATTGTTGGAGCACGCATCTCAAATCATCATCCAACATCGCTTTGGATCACTGCGGAGCAGCTGGTTGACGACGGTGTAAAGATGCAGTCGCACAGCGCATTCGTGTCATCGTCAGTGTCACATTTAGCACGCAATTATTCCTCGCAATGGTTACAGTAATCACATTTACAGCAAAGAAATGAATGCAGCATCAAACGCGAATAAAATGCCCTCATTACTTAAAGTTACGACCGCGTTACAGCTTTACTCGTGAGATTAAACGCGGTCATGAACACATACAAAATCACCTCATTTTCACCATCCACCATTTCTTTCTGCCTACAAAACACTACCATACGTAACCCCAATCATTTAGCGTTGAAACCTAACTAGCAACCCATATCAAAGGGGGTGGCTGGAGGGGAGGGCTGAATGGAGGGACGGCGATAGATTGGTTCAAGTGAATTCTGCTAGAGTGAAGTTCTGTTTAAGATAAACCTGAAAATGAGTGTCAAAGCATGTACTAGAGGTAATCCTTAGAAACTTGGCCGAGCTGCTGCTAGCAGTAAGACCACAAAAATGCGGTATCAAATCGGTAAACATCGATAACTACTCGAGAGAGTAACACAACAGCCATGTAGCAGAAATCCAAAAAACCTCCAAATCTGCTAAAATCCCAATAATCCCTCGTCGTCTCAACAGTGAGGTCAAAAAGAATGGGAAGTTCCTGTGTTATTGCAAGCGGCCCAGACGAGACAAATGATCGGCTGCCACGAACAAACAGCCGCGCACTTGAGTGTGTGGGAACCACGTCGTAATACTAGACGGCTATGACGTGATTCCGGAAGCTCAAAAGAAAAAGGAAAAGCATAGGCAAAAAGGCTTACACATTCACCGGAGGAGGAGCGAAAATACTAGTCAACAATCTAGGAGAAAAAAAAATCGAAATTCAGTTAAATGAAACCTATACAAACAATTCGGCCTTCACCACCCGTCGGAATGCCGTCACTAAAGATTGCGACGACGAATACATAAAGATGCTAAATATGACTAGAGTCGCTCCCAAAATAAACACTGCTGAAGGCTGGAAACTGAAGAAAACCATCGAACCAATCGTCGCCAAAATGATGGCAACCGAGGTGGCGAAATTCTTAGCAATGTTGTCGGCATACTTTATGCATACGGCAACCGAAAGTCCTGAAGAGAAAAAATGTTCATGCAAAGTCGACTACAACTCAACACTATCACGCCCCCTTCCAGGAATACGTACGCAACTTGCTGAGTTTTTAATCACCTTCAACCAAATACACTGCTCCGCATAATTATAAAGCCACCTATGTTTTCTGCAAAAACTCTTTTCCTAAGATGCGTTCGAAGAAGCTTCTATATGGAAAAGGATGTAGGTATAAATGTTCTTTTGCACACCAGCGCAAAGTTCCAGCTTTGAAATTTGAAGAGTGTTTTTCTGCAATTTTTCGAAAAAGCCGCTCTGACCTATTCCGCATAATTATAAAGCCACCCCATACTTTCTTGTTGCCTTTCTTTCCAGCTCGACTAAATTTTTTTTATTGTTATCTATGCTTCGTCTTTAGGCGAAAACAATATGGAAACCGTCATCACAATCAAAATAAAGGTAAATGGTAACAAAAATCGTGAAAAAGTTGAGAGGCAGTCGCACTGCCCTGAATTTCGGGCCGGCTTTGCTTCAGAGTAAACAATTTCTTCGAGCATTGTGCAAAATATGGAGTAAAATTGAGCCTCGGAGATCGTTCGTTGCTTTCGGATTCCAGATAAACGCCGCCTCATAAGAAAATCAAACACTTGCACCAATTTAAGCTTGGCAATCAAACCTTATTTGAAACTTAAATCTCCAGCAGGTGCCTGTTCGGCGTCTGTGGCAGAACTGCAAGTTCACTCACGACTTGGAAATGTAAAGCGCATTGTTTATGACAACAAAACATCTCGAAAACCGGGACAATTTTGTCAAGAAGTGAAGCCGAGCGGACCGGAGTTAGGTCGGGTTTTTATCTGTCACTTCCTGCGCCTTGTCTCCCTTTCTCGAAACATTTTCTTACTCTAGATAACTTCTTCTCATGGAGAAGCGTATCCTGGAGGTAAAGAACTTCGGAAGAAAGGCAGGTAAGTTGTGAGAAATGACAGGTAAGGAACCGACCTCACTCCAGTCGCTCGGCTTCACTTCTTGACAAAACTGTCCCGGTTTTTGAGATGTTTTGTTGTCATAAACAATGCGCTTTACATTTCTCACTCGTGAATGAACTTGCAGTTCTGCCACAGACGCCGAACAGGCACCTGCTGGAGATTTAAGTTTCAAATAAGGTTTGATTTCCAAGCACAAATTGTGGAACTGTTCGATTTTCTTATGAGGCGGCGTTTATCTGAATCCGAAAGCAACGAACGATCTCCGAGGCTCAATTTTACTCCATATCCTGCACAATGCTCGAAGAAATTGTTTACTCTGAAGCGAACCTGGCCCGAAATTCGGGCAGTGCGACTGCCTCTCAACTCTTTCACGATTTTTGTTACGATTTCCCTTTATTCAGATTATGGTGACGGTTTCCTCTCGTTTTCACCTAAAGACGAAGTGTGGATAACAACAAAAAAATTCAATCGAGCAGGAAGGAAAGGCAACGAGAAAGTATGGGGTGGCTTTATAATTATGCGGAATAGGTCAGAGCGGCTTTTTCGAAAAATTGCAGAAAAACACTCTTCAAATTTCAAAGCTGGAACTTTGTGCTGGTGTGCAAAAGAAGCATTTATACCTACATCCTTTTCCATATAGAAGCTTCTTCGAACGCATCTTAGGAAAAGAGTTTTTGCAGAAAACATAGGTGGCTTTATAATTATGCGGAGCAGTGTTTATAATTATGCGGAGCAGTGTAGCTCTGTGAAGTCTTTTACACACACTTTGGAATAACACTAGTCCTAATGACGCTTTGGAAACAAAGATTGGCCCTCAAATTTTGAAGATTCCCTACTTATTTTCTTACCCGAACTTCTAGCCCTGTCTTCCACTGTTATCCCATCTGCTTAGCACATTCTATTAATACTCGCTAGCTTCTCCCAGGGTTTTCGAAACTGTCCCTCAAATACCAGATGTGAATAGCAGCACTTTTGTATTGAAACAACTCGTGACCTTCAAAAAACGTATGCTATCCTTCCCCCGAAGAGAAGACGAAAATCCCTTTGAATCTTTGTCTTTCCCAACCTGAACCGTTCTAAGAAAGAGCCTTCATATTTGTAAAGGGATGGATATGGGAATTGTGCAAAAGTAAGCATGAGCTAAAAGGAGGCTATGGCCGATGTCAGTTTGCGATTCGCTAGCGCCCATGATAGCAGCGCGTACAGTAAAGCTTGATAGCGCGCGACGCAAGCGCAGGCGCTAGCAAATCTCTTGATTCACAATGTTTGACATCGGCCTATGTCGTTGTGAACAAAAGTATCGTGAGAGCTTTTTGTTCCCCTACCCTGGTGGAAGGATAGCATGCGGCCCAAGTACGGTAAAGGAGGAGGGAAGGGAGAGGAAAGGCACAGCTTATACTCCCTTTCAAGAAACGAGAAGATCGCCTCCACAAAATGTAAATGTTTCTGCCAATGAAATGATTAGCCTGTTGCAGTTGTATTCTGTCAATTGTCATTAATTACAACTATCGTTCACAAAAAATCAGCTATCACTAAGGACTGCTACTGACCAGATTCTTTTGGAGGCTGTCGTCATTCGTGGTGTATGGTCTGCACCCGACACTCTTCTCGTTTTTCGAAAGGGAGGTTACCTCTTCACCATTCGCTCACTTTAATTCCTGAACTAGCTCAAAACTCATATCAAAACTACTTCTTATGAACATTTCTTCTCACGCGCAAAGGTGACAGGCGTTAAAGGAATCTTCCACGGAAAAAGCTCCGCCCTCACCCACAGAAAACGATACCTTAAAGGAATCTTCCACGGAAAGAGTGATCATTTTGTCTTGTGTGTAGGATTAGTATTATCGAAACTAACGCTTATGTTCCGTTCTTTTTGCTATGCTCATGAGGCTAGGGGCCTAAGGGGTATCGTTTTCTGTGGTAATGGAGGCGGAGCTTTTTCCGCGGAAGATTCCTTTAAGAAAGGTAAGGGATAGGAAAGGGATGGAACAAAAAGTTGTCGTATAGCCCTGTTATGCCACCCACGGACTATGACTCGAGCAGCTGTCGTTCATCGTCTACGACACTTTGATTTGTGGCGACATGGCAGAACGCGATGTCGCTCTTCCAGCATTTCAAATTTCGCGTGTAGACTGTAGATGTATTGGTCGGGTTTAAATTCCCTCAGTGAAAAATGTTCAGCGCGATAAGCTAATCAAGAGACTCGAATATCAAATAAGTGAGTTTGTGCATAATTTGGACTCGAAAAAAAATAAGAAAAATTTGACTACATATTTATTATTATTATTATGTAGTATATATTTACCTATTCAAGTGCAGAGCCCGGGATCGAACCCATGTGTTATTGCGCTTATAAGCGCAGTGGAGGTGTAAAGTGTAACGAGAGTAATAAAAAAACCGGGAAGAAATCATCAAACAAGGCAAAAATAAGGTCGCCTCCCAGTATCGGCGAAGCGAAATACTGATTTGGGGCGAGATAAGGGTTGTTGGGCTAGGCCAATGCTGCATCCCTAGGCCTTAGCGCCTCATCCTTGTTAAGTCGTGGTGGGTATGTGCTCTGCGCTTGCGTTCCACTCCATGTTTCTTGCGCAAGCCCCACTAATAAAACACTGTCTCATAATTATAACTCCACCAAAGAATTTCCCTAAACCTTACAAATTTAGAGAAGTTTCGAAAAGCCTTCAATGTGACAATGTGTTAAAATATAAATGCGAGCCTGCCTTGGAATACCATCTATCAACTTGGAATCACAGGAGTTTTTTATAATAATTTTTGTGTAAAAGGCCACTTAGCCGATAGCCCAAAAGGATAGCTCACGTTTTTCTATTGTTTTTTACTTCTGTTTACGAATTTTTTTTTTATTGAGCTAACATCTTCCTTCTCAGAGGAACACTATAATAACAAATGCTGTCGCACCCGAAAAAGGTCAGGTCGTCGCAAAAATTCCTAAACCAAGCAATCACGCGAGATCTGGACTAAATTCACCTCAAGCTCAAGCATTTCTTCAGGGAATCAACATTTGATATTGATATGAGTTCAGGAGAGCTGCAGGAACCGCTCCTGCTTTTCACTAGAAACAGAGGCTATGGCACAAGAGAAACATTCACTACAACCAAGCCGTGCTCTGCCATCGATTCTTCTTCAGAACCTAATGTCTCAACTGGCTTATGTTTCATGCGTGCGAAAGAAACCCCAAGTTTATTCTTGAATGGAAAATGTGGAAGGCATCACCTGTTGCTGGAAATGATATCCAAAATTGAGGCAAATTCTTGCATAAAGATACAGCGAAGCCGACTGTAATACGCTCGCTCTTGCTTGCTATGCATTAGTGTTTGTCAGTCTTTCTCATTACCTATTTCCCCTGTAGCGCTTTGCAACGAAAAAAGCCACCACGAGAAAGAAAAACGGACGTGCTGAAACATATTGAGCAAAAGCGTACCGTAGTCCAATCAGCTTCGCTGCATCTTTATGCAAAAATCGTCACAATTTTTGCCGTGGTTTCCGGCCGCAGATGATGCCTTCCACTTTTCTATTCAAGATTAAACTTGGGATTCTTTCGCGCGCATGAAACATAAGCCAGTTGAGACATTAGGTTTCAAAGAAGATTCGATGAGAGAGCACGGTTTGGCAGTAGTTGCGAACGCTTCTCTTGTGCAGTGGCCTCTGTCTCTATCGAAAAGCAGGGCGGTTCTTGCAGCTCTTTTCAGCTCCATATCATGTCATATCATCCCTTGAAGAAATGCTTTAGCAAGAATTTAGTCCAGACCTCGCGTGATTGCTTAGTTTAAGAGTTTTTGCGACGATCCGACCTTTTCGAAGTCCGACTGCTTTTGTTATTATACTGTTCCTCTAAGGGAATGTTAGCGCAATAAGTTTCGCGAAACAGAAGTTAAAAATATTAGAAAAACACGAGGTGGAGTTTATTTTGGAACATCGGCTAAGTGGCCTTCTATACAAAAATTTAGAAAAAAAAACTCCTGTGATCTCAAGTTGAAAGATGTTGTTTATATGCAGTTTCGCATTCATTATTTAAAACATTGTCACATTGAAGACTTTTTCCCAAGACGTCTGAATTTGTGAGGTTTTTTGCAATTCTTAGGTGAAGTTATAATTATGAGACAGTGTTAATTTATATAACCCTTACTGCAGTCGCTGTGGAGGCACTGAAGCGAGTTGATCGTCCGAAATTTGCTCGCGAAACTAGCGGTTAGAGAACCGCGCTGCGTCAAGTCATATTTCCACATACTTTTCACACATTCAGCCGGTATCAACATCAGATCACTACCTCCTTCTTCTGCCACTTTATCCTCTTTACATACCGTAGTCAGATAGACATAGATATGTTGTAATGAATAAAAGTACAGATCATGTTACTTTATAAATTACTGCATGCCTTCTGTTATAGGGCTGTTGATTAGTATATGATAAAATACTCACCTCCAACACAGTACCATAAAACCGTCAACCACACAACCCAGTCAAATCCATACAGTAAACCGTATTCCATAACCACTTTTCCATCCTGAAATCAGGAACACATTCAGTTGTTTTCGCAAACTTCCCTTTCTATGGCGACGCCAACTGTCTCAACCATCCAACAATTGTTTCAGCCGGTTGCCACACCACCTCCAGTGTGGAGAAATACGCTAGTATCAGGGAATCAATCCGCCTAGACCGACCGACAACGCGGTGTACTTTTGAGGGTTCTCAGTAACTTATTTTGTTCACTTCATCACTGCGGACCAAATACTACTATTATTCAAAGAAAAGAAGAAATTATTCAAAGAGCCAAGTGTTCCAGAGCAATTCATCGATAATGATGATCCGGCAGTGCAACAAAAAGCGCAACTGCAGATATTTGAAAAGAGCAGTTGATTCAACCATAGTGTTCGTGGCGTTCAATGAGAGATGAACCCATGGCAAAAATCGGTCGAACGAGAACCCATGGCAAAAATCGGTCGACGATTGATCGACGACACGTCGAGGAATTTTGCCTATTCAGTCACGCTCTCCCGCGTAGATATTCACTTGCCACGCGCGAGCCGTTTGTGTCCGCGCGTACATTCACTCTTGACACTATTCCCACCAGTACAGAGACATGGTCGGGGATTTCCTCGACCGTTATTCACCCAGGTTGGAACGGTATCCACAGCAAATGCATGGCGTTCGATTCAAAGTGGAGAAGTGACGATAAAATGGCAACTACTTATGTTCAGGTGCTATTGGCCTAAGGATTAGCTCGCCCCGTGATGCTTTCGGTACCAATTGTTCAACTCTCCGCGCGTCTTCGAATACTTACGAGAAATATTTTTTTTAAATTAGAACTTCCAGCATTAACCTTATCATTTTGAGCCCTCACACTATTATGGGTGATCCCTGCTCTTCCTCAGCTGATATTCACCACAACTAAAAATGTTCCCACGCTGAGACTAACGACTATCGAGAAGCACGTAGTACGATTCCGTCTCAACACTCCCACTGAAATAGACCTGCAGGGAAGTCACATGTAAACAGAAAGGGGTGTACGGAGGGCAGGAGGTCATGGAACCGACGAAACAGTATAACGCTTTCTTCGCTGATTGAGGAGCATACAATGGTGCCGAATTTGAAGGATGTGCAACATCTCGAAACGATTTTCACATGAACGTAGTCAGTCATGAAGTATGAAGTTTTCGGCATTGACCAACCCCTTTGGAGGCGCGCCACGTATTCTACTACCATTTGCAATAGTAAGTGGCATTTGAACGCTTTGTGACATACACAGTAGCTTGCGGGGCCAGACAGTGGTGTCAGTGATTCTATGCCTTCGAGAAAGTCCAGCACTATTTGACCGATACCGGAGAGCGGAAGGCTTGCTTGGTCTGGACGAGATTCGACACAAGATTTGACCCCGAACCCTACCTTGGGAAGTGACGCCACTTCTACACCACCTACCGCTCTTGCTACACCACCTACCGCTCATGCTACAAACACATGCAACCAGAAATCGAAAATGAAGGAAATTATAGGCGGAAGGATATACAGGGGTGGCCAAAAAAAAGACACTTAGCGCACATCATCGAACTTTTCGTCGCACAGGGAGCCGATGTTAATGAAAGTTTTACGGCGGAATATTCCTTAGGTGTTCCCCCGTAAACAGAAGCAGGCCCTCCTTCACTGCCCCGCCGTCTTCAGAATATGACGTCATCTGCCGTCACCGTCGAGCTCAACGAGGCTTACCGTAATCGCTCCGGCCTGAAGCTGCTACATAATTTCTTCAATGGATTAACTGTGAATAGCTTCCAGAGACATTAGCTGTGACTGTGCAAAACCGCTTTTGACCAGCGTTTCAGGGACGTCGTAATGGTCTATGGTACCTCGACGACCTCGTTGAGCTCGTACCGTGAACCATGTTTCCGTGGGAAAATCTTCTGATGTCGTCGGTGTAGAAGGCTGTTGTGTAGCTTGTTGATAGATTATGTGCTCTTCAATATTCAGTTGGGTCATTTGGTTTGGTTTCGCAACGCGTAAATAATTCCGTTTTGAATGTGGAGTGAAGTGTCTCTTTTTTTGGCCACCCCTGTACAGCGAAATTAAGAGAACAAATAACTCCACCTCTCCCCTGAGTGAAAAAATGAAAACCAACAGATCGCTCTGAGTGCTTACTAGGAAGGTCTTTCAGAGGGTGCAAGCTTTTTGAAAACGGTCTTTTGTATGATATAGAAGTGCATGCGGGAACCACAGAACCATGTTTGATTATTTCCAAACGGCTTTCTGAATACCAAAAGGGGGTCCCTGGTTCAGTTCCTAG
>MU898135.1:0-10639 GCA_036418205.1 Ostertagia ostertagi | reverse complement strand
CCATGATTGAGAATTTGACCAGAAAGTTGTCTTCGGGGGTATTTCCCGTAGAACACGAATATCACATTGGTTTAGCGCGAAAAGGCGTGGCGCCGCGCCACAGGCGCTGGCGCTATCACAACAGTTTGCGCGGGCGCCCGTAGCGCAGGCTACAGGCTCACTCGCAACGCAATAATGTGATATTCGAAATCTACGGGTCCACCTCACGACAAGTTTCCAGCAAACTTGGTGATCAAACTGGAGTGGACGCCAAGCGTTTTCGCGTCAAACGAATGTGATATTCGTGTTCTACGGGTCAAATTACCCCGAAGGCAAGTTTCTAGCCAAATCCACAGTTTGACAATTTCGATAAAAATCCGGCTCAGTTTTCGAGGAGTGGGGCAGTAAAGGGTAAATAGTGCCCAGTCGTTAAAGAAGTTTTTGCAACAATCGCGAGAGCCCTAGAGATAATGACGGTGGTGGTCGGATGCTGGACAATGCTGACGTCTAGCCGAAAGTTCTGGTCGAAGCAACTAAATATTTAGAAGGTGCTGCCTACTAAGCCAATCGCAATTGTTCTGTGGCTTCCTGTTACACGGAAAAAGCTAGAGTGTCCGAAAAATTTTATTAGGACATGCCGCAACGACTCACCATTTTGAAGAGTGGTTCCCCACGCTTGTTTTATGTGAGGAAGACGGCCTGCTTTTCACTCATTTGCGACATGCGATGAAGAGCAGATTCTTTGCTACAGCATACGAACTGCTGAATGGATCGACCGCAATCAGGCTCCACAAACTTTGCAAAAGTGAAACTTGTACTGAAGGAAGGTTGAGGTGACTTTCATAAGGTCAGCGGCTGGTCTAGCTCTTCGGAACCAGGTGGAACTGTTAATGTGGGAAAGTACTCTTGATAATATTCAAAATAATCCTAGAATTCTAGCACATTCGCCCAGCATTCCTCATTATGAAGGAACAGACTCATCCCTGACAGGTAGCTCGGACGCACATTCCACAACCAACCCTGCAGAAGTTGACAAGATTGGCTACAAATTAGTCCTACTCGGTAGACCTTTTGCCTATAATTTGTCACTTTCTCGATGACCTGGATAGCTTCTCTGAACAGTTATGTCTCAAATTCCAACATGACTGAAACCACCTCCGCCGGGTAATCGTCTATACATGTATAGCTCCAGTATCTGCGCGACCGTGCTAATTTAACCCGTTTCTTCATTACGAGGTTTGTGGATTCTGACAGTTTTTTTTTGTTTTTCAATCAAAAATGGTGTTCCGGTTTTTCATCCTAATTAGGGCATAGCGATTTAGAGCATTTCAAACCACAGAAAGCATATTCTTTATTGTAAACGTTCAGGACTAAGCTTAGAAGGGAAGGAGCCCTCGGGTCCGTGAAGCAAGTCTTGGTTTTCCTTGGGGCGACTTCCCCTTCTCCCTCCCAGGCTAAGCCCTGACCTGCCTGACCAGATGACTATTACTTTTCGTAGACCTTCATGCCATCTTGTACAAATATGCGTTACACAAAACGCCTGAAGAAATAACATGAAAAATCTGATAGCAGCTCGTAACATCAACACATTGCGTACCGCGTGCGCCACCATGTGGCGCACGATTTCGCACGAAACAGCATAGTTTAATCTGATTTATTTGACATTTTTCAATGCTCCTGAACTGTTTGCACACATTTTCAGAGCCGGGAAACCATACGTGTCATCACTGATAAAATTGTTGATAGATTAATGATGATACATTTTTGAAAAATATAAAAATATAAAAAATATACGAAGGTACTCATACAACGGCGGTCCGCAATGTGTTTTAAAGGACCAACTTGAGCTAAATTGGCATCTAGAGCAGACACGTGCATTTTAACGTCTGACCTTTTTTTTACCTGGATTATAATGAGGTAACTATGAACGCTGTAACGCTTAACATCAACCTATAAAAATCTTCAAAAAATGAAAGGGGTTTAATTTTCAAAAATTACCTTGAACACACTCTCTGCCCATGGGCGAATGCGCTGATACGAAAAGGACCTTATTAGGGTTGTAACAGAACGTTGCATTTTCGCTCTTTCTTCCTCACCTGTTGGTTTCAGTTTGCGAATTCTACATCCATTGTAGTGAATTAAAGGACGAATTCACGATGAAAAAGCAACCCATTTCAAATTAACCTCAGGGATGGTGAGTGGTACACGAAAGAAGGAAGAACCATGAGAAACGGCCCAGAACCCGAGAAATGGGACCCCTTCCTTCCCCGCTGATTTGCGCATTGATGCGACTCTTATCGCTGTGCCCTCCTCAACATCACGCTCTCTCTGCTATCTAATCAATCCCACGTATAGATCTGCGGCGAGTGATCAGCTGGTCGGTGGGCGGAGATCGCCAGACCCGCCAACTTTGAGGCATAATAGGTCGCCGAGGTCAAATTTTTCGATGCGAATTGCGCATCAGTTCGCACCCTCAGGAGGTCCGTGGGTCCCTCAACTAGGTCAGTTTCCCTTTCTTCGACCTCATTCTAATCGTAAATCCTCCTTTAAGCAAAACTACGAACTGAGGCCATAGTTGAGGTATCACTCCAATGTGATGCAGTGGTCATTAATAACGTCCTCCTCTTCTCTAGCTCCCTACCCCTTTGTATTACACAACCCTTTCTAAAAATCCTGTTTATTTGCAGCGAAGTGAGCAAACAGATAGGTTGGAATATTGCGAATGCATTATGACGAATCTTCAGGGGGGCAAAAAAAAAGTCCACGTTCGCCATGGCGCAACATCCTCAGCCTCAACGTTTCGTCGAGCAGGACGCCGTTGTTGATGAATGCTTAACGGCAAAATATTCCTTAGGTGTTCCTCCATGAGCAGAAGCAGGCCCCCTCCACTTCTACCGTCTCGGAACATGACGAGTTATCTGTCACCGTCGAGCCAATGAGACGTTCGTAACGCGCGGCTTTGAAGCTGCTTACGTAGTTTCGCCAAAATGGATTGAGTGTGAACGCTTCTAGAGACACCAGCTGTAGCTGTGCAAGACCGCTTCTGCTCAGTGCTCCGCTGACGTCGCAATGGTCTATGGCACCTCGAGGACCTCGTTGAGCACGTACCGTGAACCATGTTTCCGTGGGAAAATCTTCCGAAGTCGTCGGTGTAGAAGGTTGTTGTGTAAACTTTTTAATAGATTAGAATGAGCTCTTCAATATTCAATTGGGCTCAATTGGTTCGCTGCGTAAATGCGTATTATTCCGTTTCGAATGTGGAAAGAAGTGACTCCTTTTTGCCCCCCCCCGTATACCCTCTATATTTCATTGGGTTTTCTTTTCATTTTCAGAGGGCTTTTTTTGAGAGGAATGAAAATATAGAGGAAAGGCACTACATACCTGCTTTCATCATTCTTTTTGCGGATGCGCCACGCAGTCTACTTCCATTTAAGTTATTTTGAAAGCGTGATTTGCCCATACAAACGAACGATGTGATCGACTGTACAAATCACTTTTATCACTTGTTACCTCTGCCCAATGATATCGTGCCTGTTACCGTAGACCAGCCTAAGTTGACCTGTTCCGGTGTACGATCAAAGATTTTCGGACAGCGTGGTTAAGTGCAGCGCCTGTCATTACGCTTACCCTACCATAGGCGCAAAAATAACTTGTAGATTTTTCAAGACTGTGAAGAAGTTCTCAGAACTGACCGATCGTGTTGATGTGGCTCATGTGCGCACGAGTTTGTGTTCGATCCTCTTGAAATTAAAATGCGCTTGAATGAATAGGTAAAACCATGGAATAGCGCATGTAAAATGTCTTTATGCCATGAGCAGCAATTTTTCAAAATTGCTTGCAACTTCAAGTGTTGGTTGGTGTAATCCGTCCTGAAGAGGAAGAGACAAATTTTACGCGTTGGATAAAGCACAAAGCTTGCTGAATTCGCAGGGATTCGCTTCAATTTCTTTGCACATTTCCAATTTCCTTTCCTATAACCATCAGCCGGAAGGGGAAATAAGGAAGATTGCTCAACAAAAAAAAACGATTTTTTCAAAAATCGCAGCTACCCAACAAAGTGCTGCTGGAATTGCAGACCATTCGGCCCGCCATGAGCCACTTTGATATCGTTCCCAGAGGGCAATCTGCGAGTCGGCATAAAAGCTTTAGAGCGTTTTTTTTTTGGTACTAGAAGTTTTTCTTGGTGCACTCAGCTCATATACGTTGTACGCTGATTTCATGCTCTGACCTCCCCTAACAGCCTTTCTTTCACCCTAAAATCGCTTGAATTCAGTTTTGTAGTCATCTGTCGTCGTATTCATTACTCAAAGCCCGTTTTCGCGGCTTTCCACATTCGGCCTTATATAGAAGCTGTAAATGGCTCATAAATTATGAATGACTCGTCTTAGACGGCGATCGTTCGCTTCATGACGGCTTCATAACGCCCATACGACGCATCGCTAATAATGAATTGTCTGATCTTTGAGAGCAAAGCGAGGGTGCGAGCTAAACCCATCAATTTCCTCTCCCATACCTATTTGAGTCTTCCATGGAAGAGATTGTTTGGCTCAAGCCGGTTAACGACACGACAAAACTCTGCACTGACAAGGGGGGTCTTTCAGGACATGGAGCGTTTTTTCAAAATGGTTACCTGAATGTTGTAGAGGCTCATGTGAGGAACACAGAACCATGGTCCATTTTTCCTGAACGCCCCCAGGAATGTCAAAACAGCGGGGAAGAAATGGTCCAAAGTTCGATCCTCCGTGATGACAAATTTTTGCAATTTATGTTGGCGCCTCCAAATTGCCGCAAAACACGACAATGACATCTATTCTCGACGATGGCGCCATTTGGCGGCAATCTGGGGGCGCCAAACTATATTGCAAAAATTAGTCATCACCGGGGATCGAACTCTGGACCATTTCTTCACCACTGTTTTGACATTCCTGGAGGCGTTCAGGAAAAATGGATCATGGTTCTGTGTTCCTCGCATGAGCCCCTACAACATGCAGAAAACCATTTCGAAAAAGCGCTCCATGTAATACACAAGAAGGGCAGTTGAAGAAATGTCTCTGCTGTCACGCTTATGTTAACAAGAGAGTGCACTATGTTTAGAACCAAAAATCCATTTTCAAATAAGTATCCTTTTTCACAAAACGGTTTTAAAAGCTGAATGAAGTTCGTGACTTCTACATTTTATGTTGTCCGACAAGTACATAGTGTCGTTTTTTTTTTCAAAGAGAAGATCTTTCCTTGATATGCTATTTTTCACATAATGCTATAAATCGTTCGACTTGAATCGTCAGCTATAAGAAACAATTCGGTATATGCACCTGCCGCTTCAGCTGCTTCTCGTATCAGAACGCTCAATTTGTGAGCTTGTATTTCATTCGGTTTGCAATGCATAGACATAGTAGAAGTGATACAAATGTTTCGTGGAGAGGATAGATTTCTTTCGAACGGTGTATTCCATGAAAAGTTCGGATTTCAGAGGCAATAATTCAAAAGAAAATTCAAAAAAAAACGGCACATTTTGTCGGATACCCAACATTTCCATAACTGTTAAAGCCACGAGTCAGGATTAGGTGGTCATAGAAGGCCTTTCCATCACTAATATTTCCAGGAATGCGCTCAGAGGGGTGATGCCACACTCCTGACTCGAGATTGCGCGCCGTCAAGGCCTCTGGCCTACTACTTACAGCGATGGGTTCGTTCATCAGCTGGTCCCGCCCACCGCGGGATGTGGTGCGTGGCTGGCCTAACGTGTGAGATCAGCTAGGTTGATTGCCGTATCAACCGATGGAACGGCTGGCATATCCGGAAAACTCGTTGGATACCTCGTAAAATTTTTGGACGTGGCTCTCCCCCGAGCAAGTCTTCTTCACTGCTTTTGGGGCGGGGTTATTTTTCAGATGTCGACGGTTTTTTTCGTTTTCCCCTCACTGTAGTTCGAATATTTCGTGTCTCCATTACTAAGCATCAGTCGCTAAACCCTATTGAGCGCAGACTTTGCCTTATAGCATTCATAGAAATGAATGAATCCTTAAAGGAATCTTGCGCGGAAAATTCTTGCACTCTTTCCTAACATGAATATGTCAGTTGTGATCACTGGAAATAGCACACAAAGTTTCACGCATGAAGATTCGGTTTCTGAAGAGAAACAAACGTACAAAAACTACACGTTATGGACCATCGAAGGACCAGGAGGCAGAGCCAGGCGAGGCATGGAAAGAAGACGGCGTTTGGCCGGCTACGTACCAGGCGACGCAATGAGAGAATCGGGTTAAAGCGCGCGATTTCGGAGAGTGGAGACAAATCGATCGATGGAATAGGATGGAGTAGAAGTGTAAGATGTGAATGCAACGAAGCAGAAGGCCAGAAAGAGCTTCTAGTGAATGCACTCCAAGAACCAAGTTTGAGCATCCCCGTCGCCAGCATTCGTGAAAGACGTCCGTGGGCAATTCGAACGCGTAGCAGCCTTTTCGAGTTTTCGAATTTCTAATCAAAACGAAAGCAATACTTCAGTTCTTTTCACTATTATCGTGGATAATGAGTCTCAAGCCAGTGATTTATGGCTGAAATAGAATCATGATTTTTCCGCGCAAGATTCCTTTAACGTAGAACTTGTGTTAATGCAACTACCATGTTTTACTCATTAGGGAAAACGGAATTTATGTGTTTTTTTTATCTCGCTTTATTTTTTTAGAATTTTTGCAAATAGCTGCAGTTTTTCGGAAATTTTGGAGAATTTCCATAGTTCTCAAAACATGGTGATCCTTGCGGCCATTGTGCGTCCAGAAGGGTAATTGTCGCCAGCGTTACGGTTCTTTGAGGGACTAAAAAGCGTGTCCTACCTCTCAGCCCTGGTGATTTGGTAGTATATATCAGGCTACAAGCCTTGTTTGAGGGATGAGGCTGTAAAGGCATATCTGCCTGATTTAAATCTACCGCAGAGACGCAGATTGGACACTCCATCCTTGTTTCTATCCTTTCCTTTTATCTTTCTGTGCTGATAAAAGCATGCCCAGGAATCAACAAGTGCCACTTAGTGTTGTTATAAAATAGAATGTCGCACAGGCTGTCAAGTCCTTTCTTGTTTAAACAAACATCTCACTTTATCTGCACATATAAAATGGGCTTCCGATACCGTTTCGTTCTGTGTTCTGGGGTCCACTGCCAAGCTTGTAGCTGTCATGCGAGCTATTGTCTAAAGAAGTGCTTATAACTTAAGCGGCATTATGCATACGTTTGAAGTAATCGATGGACGTTCTCAATCTCGTCATTCCTTCGTCGTCACGACTATTCAGTTTCGCATTTTTACACTTTGTTGCCGATTGGCTCACGATCCAGTGAACTTTCTCGCTCTGAAAAGATCTATTCAGTGACTCGGCTGCGCTCTACCCTGGTCTGTTCCACGTGCCCTTTACAAGTGGGTGACTTGTGGAGCCTACCGCGCTCGAACCGGGTGGCAGCGCAAGGGCCCGACTTGTGCATAGATGCGGATTCGGGCCTGCTCAACTCCTTTCACGTGTTGAGTGTTGGGTGGGGACAAGCATTTTCGAATGCGGTCACCTTTCCAACATTTTCTCCACAAAAGGGCGGATTTCACTTCGACGCTGATAATGCGGCATTGAAGAATCTAGTCACAAGTCGTGGACTCGAGTATGGTCGTGCCATGGTGGAAAATGCGTCCTGCGTTCGTCATGCGTAGAATGCTTTGCCGCCTTCCCGTTCATGTGGTGAAACACGACTTCTTGCAATTTCGTTTTAATTCCTGAAATTATGGCATTTTTTCCTAGCATTTTCTTTCTTCTGTACTACTTACTTGTAATGCGTCAATCGTTTCTTTTTGCATTGTAGCCTTGAGCATTGTCGGACTTTACGCGTCCTGAGCGAGTAAATTACTTACGCGACAAAAAGAGTTTATTCTTCAGGCAGGTTGGGCACGTCCTTTCTTGCAACGTAGCATTATGAATTTAATATTTTTTTCAATCGTTATTGTCATATGCAATGGGAGTGTTTGTTCTGGCGGGGGTCTGTGTTTCCTAAGTCTCCACTTTTAAGTCTGAACGATCGTCTCGAACGCTATTGCTGCATTATTCTCTTTTGCACGCTGCGTCAGCCACAAGTTACTCAAGATACAATTTTTCAAGGGGGATTTTCTTGAAATTTTTAAATTTTGGGGATGGGTTTGGACCGGATTAACATTAACGAAAAGCAATTTTGACTATACGAGTGACACCGCCTTTGCAGTGGTCGCTTAAAGGCAATTTTGGAATAACTACATGGAGGAACAGCGCGAGCTAATTCTTGGGGATCAGAGGTAGTGCAGCTTCGTCGCTCAAAACGCGGTTAGAGCCTGACTTTACAGATTGTGGCCATGCAACCCCATTGCCACTAAACCCGGATCAGTTTAGTCTCTCTCATGCGACAGGCCCTGCCGCGTGTTTTGTCTTTTCTGGTCTGTCTGCCTCTCCGTCGTACCGCTTCGGACCTAACTTAAGTTTTTTTTTCCAAGTTCAGGCCCTTAATTTTAGTAATTTCGTGGTTCCGCTGCCTTCTTCTCCACTTTTAGTCCATTCTAGCATTTCTCAGCCTTCTCTCCAGCGCTCTTATACAGCAGATTTAATCCGGGCTGCGGTAGTGTCTGGGCAAGCTTTTCGATGTCTCATTCGAATCACAGACTGGAAAACGTGAGCATTTATCTTGCATCAAAGGACTATGGAAGGGGGGGGGGGGAGCAAATGATCTGACAACGCTACTTCCTCACAACATAGAAGAGCTAAACAAAAACAAGGAAACGAAAACCATGCTGTTTACTGGAGATACATAACCTAGTCTACCTAGGAGCGTTGTCATTCCTGTAAATTCAATGCTTAGCCAGATAAAGCTACTTTTCCGACGTAAGTAGGCTGAGCCTAGGGGCTGCACCTGCTCCTGAGGAGGCGCAGATCTATCATAACGGCAGGAGACCTCACCTATCGCACTTTCGCCGTGGAACTCCTCATGCCCGAGGAATTCGATCTTCCCAAAACTGGGCATGGTTTCTGATGCCAAACTTTTTTCAAATTAAGCCGCTGCGTTCATTTTGGAGTTTCTATTAGAAACCTAATCTTGCTTAGATAGAGTAACATTCTGCAGGGATGCAATAAACCTACCGTACTCCACTTTTTGCAAGGAAGGTCACTTGTTGGACGTTTCTGCTCGGGACTCCTTCAACGAAGTGCCCAGAGAAAAGTGACGGGTAGTATGGAGAGGTCCTGTTGAATCCTCAGTTTCTCCGTTCATTCGTATGTCAATTTTGATCATCGGAGGTAGTGTCAATTTGCCAAAAGGAACAAATAGCAGCTTTTTCTTGATTATCATGATAGGGCAAGCTCTGGGCAGAAGTAATGAAGCGGCAAAGAGGGTTATGTATGTAAGTGCTTTTGCAGTCCCCACAAACCTGCTATTCCATTCCACTTTGAACTACCAGTTTATGATATTTCACCTCTTGATCAGCTTTCCTTTTCGAATTGCTCCCCCCTTTCACCTTCCCCGAATATTAGGGCCGTCCGAATAACGAGATAAATTTCATTCAGATTTCTCTGGCAATTGTGGACGGCAATGTCCTATAGGGAGATTTTGCCTGTCATAACCAAATTCAAGCCTTTTTTAAAAGGTTGAGCCACAGAAATTCGTGAACATAAATTTTGGCAATTAAACTTACATTCTGGAAAATTACCACCTACAGGCTGTAAAGCAATAAATTGCTCCCTAGATGAGCTTTTTGGGGAGAATTTCATAAATCTACTGTCACGCAGCAATATCGCTATAAGATTCAGTAGTGGTGGAGACAGTTCCTTGACTCAGCTATATTTCTTTTTTAAACCCCCAATTCGTGATCGTGCGCAAATTCTCATTTATAAAAAGGCTAATAGCATGGTTGGAAAATGACCTAGGCCAGAAAATTAATGACTCGCCCTTCCCAAATTACCATAGCGTCGTTGAATCCAAAACGCAAAGGAATTGAAAATTGCGAGGTGTAAATATGGGGGCAGGGAGTTAAATGAGTAGTGAGTGGTTCACCGCGTTCTTCACGAAACAGAGTGGTTCTTCATGTTACAGCGATTCTAGGTTATCTGGATTGTACATACTATGTGTACCACTAAAATATTAATAATTTGATATTATGATACATCGCTATACCAGTCTGTAGTCGATATGCACTCATTTCGTTTGGTGAGGGGGGGTTACTTACAGTTCTTGGGGCTTACCATTAGCCTTAGGGATTCTCGAAGAGCATGTGAACATGTGTCTGTGTTCTCCCTGGCGCTTCTTCCCTCTTCTAGGCTTAGTTCGAATGTGTGTTGTTGTGATGCCAAATGCCAAAATATTGCCTAATGCAAAGCAAGATCAATGGAAAATTCCTATTTCTGAAGAAAAAACTAAAGTGCTTCACTTAGGTAAAGTTGTCGTGGATCCCTCTTACTCAATAGGAACTGTTCAGCTTGAAGTTGTGAGTGCAATTAGAGACCTGGGCTTCCTCGTTCGTAGTGATCTTTCTTTTGACGAACATTGTTCAAAAATAGCTGCTAAAGCTTTGGTATTAATGTATAACCTGTTCAGAGCTTTGACAACTAAAGATTCACTGGTGCTACTGAGGGCCTACAAAGCTTACATCAGGCCATTATTAGAATAT